>SJYC01099694.1:0-13749 GCA_006408675.1 Madoqua kirkii
GCTGAAACGATTGGCTATCAAAACAAAGCAATATTGGATTATAGCCCCAAAGTGAAATAAATATCCAATGTGATATTTATATAAATACAAGATTGAATAAATTAATAAACAAGGTGGAAAAGTGAAAAATCTCCCATTAGGAAAAATTCTAAATAAATTAGATAGATTCACACCTTAGAAGTGAATCATGACCCCTTACTCATTAGATATGAACCATATAATTTGACCATCCCAAAGACTCAATATGGGAAAAGAGAAAAATGAGCAGATTTACAGTGGAGAACCCTGACAAAACTTCTGCCAAGTGATGAAGGCCAGCATTATCAGCCATAGATCGTATTGATACAGTAATAACCTTGATATGATGGGTGAAAATGGCATTTTACTTTTATGCTCTTTTTGCTCAAAACCCATAACCTCAGGTTAAAGTTAAGGAACACAGCAGACAAATTCCAACAGAGGGTCATCCCACAATAAAACTGACCATTACTCCTCAAAATTATCAGGGTTATCAAAAACAAGAGATGTCTGAGACACTGTTAATTACAGTCAAGAAGAGCCCAGGGAGACAAGAAAACTCAGTATGGTACCTGTAATAGAATGTTAGAATTTAAAATGATATCAAGTAAAAACCAAGGAAATTTAAATAAAGTATGGCTTTAGTTAATAAAGACATATTCCTGTTTGTTCATTATTTGTAACATAAGTACCATCTTAATTTAAAGTATTAATAATAGGGAAACTGTATGGTATTATATGAGATTTTACTATACTGTCAGCTGACTTTTCTGTTCTAAAGCAGTTATTTTAAAATTTTGAGGGGAAAGGGGTATTAATAAAGTGGGAGACATAGAGGCAAGAATCTTTTGTTTCTCAGAGACCCACAAAAAAATTCCTTCAGTAACAGTCTTTTATTAGTTCTAGCAAAGAAATTGACAGTGACTCTTTCTAGTCTCAGTTTAAAAAGGAGTAACTTGGACTGGTTCCAAATAGGAAAAGGAGTACATCAAGGCTGTATATTGTCACCCTGCTTATTTAACTTCTATGCAGAGTACATCATGAAAAACACTGGACTGGAAGAAACACAAGCTGGAATCAAGATTGCCAGGAGAAATATCAATAACCTCAGATATGCAGATGACATCACCCCTATGGCAGAAAGTGAAGAGGAACTAAAAAGCCTCTTGATGAAAGTGAAAGAAGAAGGTGGAAAAGTTGGCTTAAAGCTAAACATTCAGAAACTGAAGATCATGGCATCCGGTCCCATCACTTCATGGGAAATAGATGGGGAAACAGTGGAAACAGTGACAGACTTTATTTTGAGGGGCTCCAAAGTTACTGCAGATGGTGACTGCAGCCATAAAATTAAAAGACGCTTACTCCTTGGAAGAAAAGTTATGACCAACCTAGATAGCATATTGAAAAGCAGAGACATTACTTTGCCAACAAAGGTCCATCTAGTCAAGGCTATTGTTTTTCCAGTGGTCATGTATGGATATGAGAGTTGGACTGTGAAGAAGGCTGAGCGCCAAAGAATTGATGCTTTTGAACTGTGGTGTTAGAGAAGACTCTTGAGAGTCCCTTGGACTGCAAGGAGATCCAACCAATCCATTTTGAAGGAGATCAGCCCTTGGTGTTCTTTGGAAGGAATGATGCTAAAGCTGAAACTCCAGTACTTTGGCCACCTCATGCAAAGAGTTGACTCATTGGAAAAGACTCTGATGCTGGGAGGGACTGAGGGCAGGAGGAGAAGGGGACGACAGAGAATGAGATGGCTGGATGGCATCACTGACTCGATGGACGTGAATCTGAGTGAACTCCGGGAGTTGATGATGGACAGGGAGGCCTGGTGTGCTGAGATTCATGGGGTCGCAAAGAGCTGGACACGACTGAGCGACTGAACTGAACTGAACTGAACTGAACCTGGAGCAAGACTAATCAGGCAAGTTCCCAGAGTATTCTTGAATCTTCCTTCATTGTAAGGAAAGAACAAATTCTACGGAAAAAAAAAAAGTGTGATCCATATTGTTACATCAATCCTATTTTCAGTAGCCTGCGAACTCCCTGGGGTCTTTCTATTATCTTATATCCCCAGGGGTTAGCCAGCATCTGCTATCAGAATTCCTCCTGAATAAGTGAAGGCAGAAAGGAATTAACTATTGAATAAGATATTCAATGCATATTTACTAAGTTAATAGATATTGGAGCTTAATTTGCCAAGTGAGTGAATGAGGGGATGTCAATAATCCTCATCAAGAATAAATATGTTATTTTAAAATGGTAAATCCATTGTTCTGAGCAAGTCCTTGAGGATTGTGTTAGCTAAGAAATATAATGCAGAAATCCTTCTCTCCCTCCTGTGTATTCCTTTTTACCTTCTCAGTCAAAGCACCACTGACAATTCCAGTACCACAGTTTATTAATTCTTATTATGTATTGATTGCCTATTATAAGCTAGGGATTATGATAAGGGAGTGGTGAAGTTTACAATCATTTAAGCATCTGGGCAGTCAATCCTGCCCGCAATGCAGGAGACCCCAATCCCTGGGTTGGGAAGATCCCCTGGAGAAGGCAATGGCAACCCACTCCAGTACTCTTGCCTGGAAAATTTCATGGACTGAGGAGCCTGGTAGGCTACAGTCCATGGGGTCACAAAGAGTCAGACACAACTGAGCGACTTCACTTTCACTTTACATCAATCCTATTCTCTCTATAGTCCACCTGCCTATCTGTCTATTCATCCATCTAGTTTTTGCCTTTGTTTTACAGATAGGAAAACTGGCCATAGTGGGCCAGCCATTGACGGGGGAAGGAAATAGCACTAAGTCATGTTCAACTCTTTCGATCCCGTGAACTGTAACCTACCAGGTTTCTCTCTCCATGGGATTCTCCAGACAAGAATACAGGAGTGGGTTGCCATTTCCTTCTCCAGCAGAACTTCCACAGGGGGACTGAGTATTTAAACCCTGATCTCTTCAAAGCCTATACACTTTCTAGAACACAATGTTTCCTTCAAATGTTAGTGAATCCACTGATAAAACTTTCAGTCCTATGGTGAATGTGTGTTTATGTGTTCCTTTGTTGAGGATTGCTGTCTTTCAGTTTTTCAAAGATTGGCTTGAATGCTTGTCAATTCTCATATTTGCATGGAATTTACCATATCATCTTATGCAAACCAATAGAAAATCATGATAAAACACAAAGCAGTTGGAAAGAATCTGAAGAGTACCTTCAGTATATTACATTGTGGGACAAACAGGACAGGCTATTCATAGTAAAATAATTTACTCTCTATCCATTTAACTTAATGAGGAAAGTTTTTATTTTTATTTATTTTTCTTTCTTTTTTAAAAAATTTCATTTATTTATTTGTTTATTTATTGGAGGCTAATTACTTTACAATATTGTATTGGTTTTGCCATACATTGACATGGATCCGCCATGGGTATACATGTGTTCCTGACATTCAAATGGGAAATTTTTAAGATGTCTCTCTGAATTTTTTTAAAGCAAGTGCTAAAATCCTGACAACCCTGAATTCACCTAGTTTAATGTTAACAAACTATTGCCCAGAGATGTATTACTACCACAGGAATTAGTTTCTGCTAAAAACTAATAATGTGTTAAAATGTTACTGTCATTCTCGGCATCCTGAGCAACCTTTCTGTGGTATGCTCTTCAATGATGTCCATATGTGTAAAAGAAAGCAAAGTCAAATAGCTGCTCTTTCATCTGAAAGTTCTGAACTAGATAACAACAGCTTGGTGAGACTTCATATTTACTGCTTAACATTAATAGCTAAGCTGGGATATCTTTTCCTTCATAAATTAGAAAATAATGAATGAGATTTACCTGTATACATAAATATCATTGTCTCTACATAAATATAGCCCTCTGTGTGAAGACTTCATAAGACACAGGAATGTTGAGTAAAGCGACTAATTTTATTTGCATTCCAGAGTATTGACAGCAAAGTTATTAAGTTAAGAAAAAAAAAGAAAAATAAATATGTTTGATTGTTTATGAAAGTTATAGAAGAGTTATGATTATATCAGTTTAACTTCTTTACTAAGAACAAAGACATATATTTTCTTGAAAGGAGACACAGAGATCTATTAGTCAATCATACTATATTTGAATAGCACCTATCCAAGGAGTTTCTCAGGGCATTTCACAATACAGTTAATTTGCAGCTTAGATAATTAAGAGTCTGCCATTTTAAACAAATGAGACAAAACTGAGAATTGAAAGCTGTGATCATGTCAGCTCTGAAACTCCAACACAGAAAGTGAGATACATGTCCCCAAAGTTCAAGCAGGTATCTGAAGTTTTGTCTCAATTATTCTATATCACATTAGCCCGTGGTGGTTTAAGATAGTTAGGGTCTTTGAGTAAACACTCTAGCCAGCCTTCCCTAATCTCATTCTCCACACTCTCTGCCTCCATGACTGCAGCAGCCCCCTAGGTTGGTTAGTGTATTTTCTGTATTCTTCCTAATCATCTATCCTAGATTTTTATAAATAGTACCTATTACCATTGCCACATATAAACCAGTGGGGTGTATCCTCCGCAATGGCCCTGATTGATTTTTAGAGAGAGTTTTTCTTCTCATTCAAAAATAATGAATTTTGAAAAGGTTATCTTTTGAATTATCAAAAACTTTAATATATAAAATTGAACTTGTTATTTGCTGAAATATTAGTAATTGCAGATTACTATCCATAATTTTACTATCCATAGTGAAATATCTATAATTTCATTCTAAGATAACATCTTTTCTACGATTTTGCTGAAATTTTTCAAGCCCTTTAAAGGAAAACATTACAGAATTGAGGGCTAACTGCATCTGCACATGGAGAATTAATTTGTATATTAAAAAGATAATTTGATGTAAATATCAAATGGCTAAAAGCATGAGTTTTGGAGTCAGAATCAATTATTTTTAATTTGAATTGCTAATTTACAACTTATGTATATCAATTATTTCATTGCTCTAAACTTCACCTTTTTACTTCAAAATTAGCCTTAAAAAAAAAATCTGGAATTTAGCACTGTTGGATTAACTGGACCTGCATTTACTCTCCTGCCAGAATAATAAGAAAACTGGACAAATATAATGGGAAACAAACCTCATTCCAGGGAAAAAACAATGAGCAGCATAAAACTGTGATCTCTAAAGGATGGGAAATGTACAAAGTAAACCATTGATATCCCAGGTTTTTTACCTCCAGGTACTTTCTAGAACACTGAATGAAGAAGCAAACATAAATAGGACAAGACTACATCACTGAGTTAGGAGACACAAGGTGACTGAAGTGGCTGAGATTGCAGAGCCGAGTATCAGAGACAATGGGACTAGAAAAAGAAAGCACTCCAGAAATCTACATAAGAATGATAAATGAGGCTGGGCAAAGAACAATTTTCAGAGCACAAACTGGGCTGAAAGATGTTAGAGTTCTAACATGCTAGAGAAGAGAGATAGTAAATAATTAGAGCATTTGATAGGAAGAAACATCTTAGAAGTAAATTAGCCTTAGATTAACATCTACTCCATACTCAAGGAAGTTTAAAAATAAGCTACAGAAAGGTCAAGCAGATTCACTGCAACTTAATTGCTATCAAGAAAATCCAATACTTGAAAGAAGAGTCCAGCTTTTAACAACAGTCCAGCTTTTAACAACATAATATTTATTATATCTCTAATTAAATTAAATTATTAGATAGCCTGAAAAGCATTAAAAAATAGTAATCATGATTAGAAGCAAAAACAGTCAACAGAAACAGATCCATAAATTATTGAGATGTTAAACTTAGCTAACAAGGACATTCATATAATCAATAGGTCTTCTGAATAAATAGCTAGGTATTATAAGTAAAGAAACTGCAGACCTCAGTCTCTAATTAAGAGAGTCTCTAGGGAAACCTGAAGATAACAGGGAAAACAAAGAAAAACAAGAGGGAGTTTTAGCCTCTGAAACCACAGCTATGGCAAACAGTAAATAAACATAGTTGAAGAGGTGGCAAGAATACATGGAAGAACTGTACAAAAAAGATCTTCATGACCCAAATAATCATGATAATGTGATCACTGATCTAGAGCCAGACATCTTGGAATCTGAAGTCAAGTGGGCCTTAGAAAGCATCACTACGAACAAAGCTAGTGGAGGTGATGGAATTCCAGTTGAGCTGTTTCAAATCCTGAAAGATGATGCTGTGAAAGTGCTGCACTCAATATGCCAGCAAAGTTGGAAAACTCAGCAGTGGCCACAGGACTGGAAAAGGTCAGTTTTCATTCCAGCTCCAAAGAAAGGCAATTCCAATGAATGCTCAAACTGCCACACAATAGCACTCATCTCACATGCTAGTAAAGTAATGCTCAAAATTCTCCAAGCCAGGTTTCAGCAATACTTGAATCGTGAACTCCCTGATGTTCAAGCTGGTCTTAGAAAAGGCAGAGGAACCAGAGATCAAATTGCCAACATCCGCTGGATCATGGAAAAAGCAAGAGAGTTCCAGAAAAACATCTATTTCTATTGTATTGACTATGCCAAAGCTTTTGACTGTTTGGATCACAACAAACTGTGGAAAATTCTGAAAGAGATGGGAATACCAGACCACCTAACCTGCCTCTTGAGAAATCTGTATGCAGGTCAGGAAGCAACAGTTAGACCTGGACATGGAACCACAGACTGGTTCCAAATAGGAAAAGGAGTACATCAGGCCGTATACTGTCACCCTGCTTATTAACTTCTATGCAGAGTACATCATGAGAAACACTGGACTGGAAGAAACACAAGCTGGAATCAAGATTGCCAGGAGAAATATGGATAACATCAGATATGTAGATGACACCACCCTTATGACAGAAAGGGAAGAGGAGCTAAAAAGCCCCTTGATGAAAGTGAAAGAGGAGAGTGAAAAAGTTAGCTTAAAGCTCAACATTCAGAAAATGAAGATCATGGCATCTGGTCCCATCACTTCATGGGAAATTAAACTGTGGAAAATTCTGAAAGAGATGGGAATACCAGACCACCTAACCTGCCTCTTGAGAAATCTGTATGCAGGTCAGGAAGCAACAGTTAGACCTGGGCATGGAACCACAGACTGGTTCCAAATAGGAAAAGGAGTACATCAGGCCGTATACTGTCACCCTGCTTATTAACTTCTATGCAGAGTACATCATGAGAAACACTGGACTGGAAGAAACACAAGCTGGAATCAAGATTGCCAGGAGAAATATGGATAACATCAGATATGTAGATGACACCACCCTTATGACAGAAAGGGAAGAGGAGCTAAAAAGCCCCTTGATGAAAGTGAAAGAGGAGAGTGAAAAAGTTAGCTTAAAGCTCAACATTCAGAAAATGAAGATCATGGCATCTGGTCCCATCACTTCATGGGAAATAGATGGGCAAACAGTGGAAACAGTGTCAGACTTTATATTTTGGGGCTCCAAGTTCACTGCAGATGGTGACTGCAGCCATGAGATTAGAAGACGCTTACTCCTTGGAAAAAAAGTTATGACTAACCTAGATAGTATATTCAAAAGCAGAGACACACTTTGCCAACTAAGGTTCGTTTAGTCAAGGCTATGGTTTTTCCAGTGGTCATGTATGGATGTGAGAGTTGGACTGTGAAGAAGGCTGAGTGCCAAAGAATTGATTCTTTTGAACTGTGGTGTTGGAGAAGACTCGAGAATCCCTTGGACTGCAAGGAGATCCAACCAGTGCATTCTGAAGAAGATCAGCCCTGGGATTTCTTTGGAAGGAATGATGCTAAAGCTGAAACTCCAGTACTTTGGCCACCTCATGTATGAGGAGTTGACTCATTGGAAAAGACTCTGAGGCTGGGAGGGATTGGGGGCAGGAGGAGAAGGGGACGACCAAGGATGAGATGGCTGGATGACATCATGGACTCGATGGACGTGAGTCTGAGTGAACTCTAGGAGATGGTGATGGACAGGGAGGCTTGGCTTGCTGCAGTTCATGGGGTCGCAAAGAGTCGGACATGACTGAGTGACTGAAATGAACGAAACTCCTTGTCAGATAAACATAAAAGTTTACACTAAAATCTAGTGTAACATCACTTACTTTTACCTGTTACATCCTATCAGGTTTTTAACAACAAAAATATATAAAAGACCAATTAACATGTACATTCTTCAGAGAAAAGCAAACACTGAAACCAAATTCAAATACGGCAAATATTTTTAAATTATCACATTGGGAATTTGAAACTATTAAAATTAATATATTAAGGGCTCTAATGGAAAAAGCAGACAGCATGAAAGAACAGAGGATAAATGTAGCAGGAAAAAAAGAAATTCTAAGAAAGGATCAAAAGGAAGTAATAGATATAAAAACACTGTAATGTAAATGAGAATGTCTTTGATAGGTTTACCAGTGGACTGAACATGACTAAAAAAAGTGTAAGTGAATGAGAAGAAATGTCAATGGAAACACCCAAATTAAAATGTGAAGAGAAAGAAATAATGGAATAGCCAGGAAATGGGGGCAACTACAAATGGTGAAACAGATATCTAATGGGAACACCAGAGGATAGCAAAGAGAGAAATGAACAGAATAAATATTTGAAATAAGAATGACTGGAAATTTTCCAAAACTAGTTACAGTTACCAAACCACAGACCCAGGAAGCTCAGAGGCCAATTAGCAAGATAAATTCCAAAATAATCTACCCTTTCAAAAGATGGACTATTCCCAGGACAAAGGGAATTATTTCCAAGCTACCTAGGAAATATTTCCACAAATATTTCATGAAAACCAGTCTGTATTTCAGAAACTGTTTAAAGTCCTTTTTTAAAAAATTATGAATATGATGTGGCAGTGATTTATGTTATTTGTGTGTGTGTGTGTTCCTCTTTTTTATTCACCTACTAATATCCTTAACCACCCTCTGCTTCCCCTCCTTTCTCATTAACTAAAATATATAAACCTTAGTTTAATGAATGTATAATTTACAGCATAAATAGTAGTCCATAGTTAGTTAGCAAAAGTGTTTAGAAATATTGTTGATAAGAGAAAGAACTCTTGATTTTATTCCTTACTGAATCAATTTGCTTTTTCAGTTTGGAGTGTATCCAACTTACTACAGGTAAGTGTAGTACCTCAGAAAGTGAATGAGGAGATTTAAAAGGATTTGTACAAAGCAGTCCCAACATTGTTTGGAGCATATTGGTTTGAAAAAAATATAACAAAATCAAGTATTGCACGCAATATTTTTATAAACAGTTGTCAGAGAACATGATTTGTAATTATCATTCAACAGTTTATAAAACACTTGGCAATAGACCTGCAAATAGATATTTATCATTTAAAAGGGGAGGTTGATTTGGTTCTTTTCAGATTGTTAATTATGTTTATAAATCAGTAACTTTCTAGGGAGTGCATTGTTTGTGTGTATGTTAATATTGCAAATTCAGAAAAGTCAGTAGAGTATTTGGTAAATGTCCACTGCAGAGGGCACAGGCAGTAAAAAGTCATTTTTGTTAGTAGCTAACATTTGCATAATATTTTCCAAATATATAAAGGATTTTCATCTACATTCTGTTCATCTGAAGAAATGAGAACTATATCTGCACTTCAGTTACACAGAATACATGTTTCTTATGCAGAACATTTTAACACTATCATGTCCTTGTGGATGCTTCAGACGTTTCATTTTAACACTGAGGCATTTCAATTCCATGTTAATAATAGCTTTAATAAATATAATCTCAACAATGATTAACTTTGTCAGAAAAAATGTTATGGGACGTGCTCCACTAGATCATTTATCTCCTTGACAATTTTCTAAGAGGTACAGTGAAGCATTTCTCATCATTTTCCCATTCTTCCTTAATTTTATTTCATGTGCATCAGCTCTTTTATATATAAACTTAACAGTGAACATACACTTTATCATTGAGGGATTTTTATTTTGTACATACACATCATATTTGCCATATTTTTACATGTATTATGCACTGTAATCTCCAAAACAATACAGGAGATAGATATCATTTTAATCTATTTTGCATGAGGATATGGAAATTCATAACAGTTAAGAAGGATGCTTGCCGATGGTCAGACAACTCTTGAGAAAATTGAGAATTCAATCTGCCTCTTCTAACTTAGAGAGCAGTTATCTTAACCATTTACTCAAAAGTTTCTAAGTTCAGAACTTAAAATCAGATGAGACTAAATTTAAAGTGTCCTTTCTTTCTTATCAGAAGCATGAAATTGAACCAGGTACTTATATACTTTGAGCCTCATCATCTTCCTCAAATATAATAAAAATATGAGGTACCCTGCACAACTAAGAGGATTAGGCATATCATATAAATTCTTAGCTATAAATGGTTAGCTCATGAAATTTATTTACATGAGATTCTTGAGAACTAGCATCAATCCTTTTTACTTATTTATTATGTGAGTATTTTTTAAATTACAGGAATCTATATTTCCTGATGTTAAACATGATCGAGTAAACTATTCATATTCTTTTCAGATACTATTTTCATTGATTTTCTTTATAAACAAACCAATACATTTTCAAAGTATTTTTCTATTATTTTATGATGTTTTATATACTTTAATTTCTGAGAAAGCTTGAAAATGGTGAAAGTTCATCATGTCTTTCAAGGCAAGTAAACAAAAACTGACAAAACTCCCACTTGTCAATCTCTTAAAATAATTTAAACAATCTATAATTATTTATTGGACAAATACTATGGGGCCAAATATGTAAAATTCAACAGTCCATGAGCTGAGAATTTCCAGGTGTTCAAGCTAGATTTAGAAAAGGCAGAGGAACCAGAGATTAAATTGCCAACATCCATTGGATCATAGAAAAAGCAAGAGAATTCCAGAAAAATATTTACTTCTGCATTATTGACTACACTAAGCTTTTGACTGTGTAGATCACAACAAACTGTGGAAAATTCTTAAAGAGATGGGAATACCAGACCACCTTTCTTGCTCTTGAGATATCTATATGCAGGTCAAAAAGAAACAGTTAGAACTGGACATGGAACAATGGACTGGTTACAAATTTGGAAAGGAGTACGTTAAGACTGTGTATTGTCACCCCGCTTATTTAATTTTTATGCAGAGAACATGATGCAAAATACTGGGTTGGATGAAGCTCAAGCTGAAATCAAGATTGCCGAGAGAAATATCAATAACCTCAGATATGCAGATGACACCATCCTTTTGGCAAAAAGTGAAGAAGAACTAAAGAGCCTCTTGATGAAAGTAAAAGAGGAGAGTGAAAAATCTGGCTTAAAATTCAACACTCAAAAATGAAGATCATGGCAACTAGTCTCATCATTTCATGGCAAATGGACGGGGAAATAATGGAAACAGAGGAAGACTATTTGGGGGACTCCAGAATCACTGCAGATGGTGAATGCAGCCTTGAAATTGAAAGATGCTTGCTCCTTGGAATAAAAGCTATGACCAACCTAGATAGCACATTAGGAAGCAGAGACGTTACTTTGCCAACAGAAGTCCATCTAGTCAAAGCTATGGTTTTTCCAGTAGTCTTGTATGGATGTGATAGTTTGACCATGAAGAAAGGTGACACTGAAGAACAGATGCTTTTGCACTCTGTGTTTTTGGAGAAGACTCTTGAGAGTCTCTTGAACTGCAAGGAGACCAAACCAGTTATCTTAGAGGATATCCTGAATATTCATTGGAAGGACTGATGCTGAAGCTGAAATTCCAATACTTTGGCCACCTGATGCGAAGAACTGACTCATTGGAAAAGACCCTGTTGCTGGAAAAGATTGAAGGCAGGAGGAGAAGGGCACAACAGAGGATGAGATGGTTGGATGGCATCATCGACTCAATGGACTGAGTTTGAGCAAGCTCCCAAAGTTGGTGATGGGACAGGGAAACCTCGCATGCTTCAGTCCGTGGTTTCACAAAGAGTCAGACACAACTGAGCAACTGAACTGGAAGTCAATTCTGATTCTTTGTGACCTTGTGGACTGTAGCCTGCCAGGCTCCCCTGTCCACAGGATTCTCTAGGCAAGAATAGTGGAGTGGGTTGCAATTTCCTCTTCCAGTGGATCTTCCCAATAGAGGGATGAACCCATATTTTCTGCTGCTCTTGCTTTGCAGGCAGATTCTTTACCACTGAACCACTAGGGAAATAGAGCCAAATAATGCTGATTACAAAATATTTAGTAACCAGCATTATTTGGATTGGTCTTCCACTGTGGCTCAATGGTAAATTCCACCTGCAATGCAGGAAATGCAGAAGATATTGGTTCCATCCCTGAGTCAGGAAGATCTCCTGGAGGAGGAAATGGCAACTTATTCCAGTATTCTTGCCTGGCAAATTCCATGGACAGAGAAGCCTGGCAGTCTACACTCCTTAGTGCTGGAAAGAGTTGGACACCACTGAGCATGCACGCACAAACGAACAAACATTATTTGGATTGCTTGGCATATTTGCTTAATAATAGGATGAAGACTTTTAAGGATGTTTCCCATAGTTTTGAATGTAAATCATTATTTCTGAATATGAGGCTCACATGAGGAATAGATTCTGGATTTATAGGTAAGCTCTTAAAAGTGGTGCTAAGAGTAAGTCTCTTACTATTCAAAGTATGTTCTATAGGCAAGAAGAATCACTATTACCTAGGAGTTTGTTGGAATTGAAGAAATCAGACAACACAACAAATCTATTGAATCTCAATTTAGCTATCCCCTAGATAATTCATATATACATTAATATTTTAAAGTGGAAATTTATCACTTTGTTACTTGATTATTGGTGTTTATGGGAGTCAAAATGAATTTTAATATTGCCAAAATGCAGTGTTCTGAACATTCCATGAAAAAAAAAAACACACACACACATATATGTGGCTGGATTTAAAGCTTTCCAAACTTAGTGCTTATAAACACTTATCTGAGTAGTAAAGCAAAATGCTTCCCCTACCAGGACAGGTTTGGCTCAATTCTAATTATCCACTATGAACAATGGCCTTTAATTTGCCTTATTTTGGAAACTAGCTGTGCAGGTTTTTCATTTAAAAGAGTTGTTGATTAATTAAGCAAGGAGACACTCCAGGTAATATATTTCAGGATGTACAAGAAAACAGAATGGTGGATATGTCAAAAATTTAGTGACCTGCTTGTCATCCCATGCAAGCTCACTTATTGGTTGGCAATGTGCTGCCTAAGTGGCTTATACTGTACTTAAACTAGAGTAAATATTGGCCCAGTTGGCAGAATCATCTCCCCAATCATTTTTTAGAGTATTAATATTAGACATGTTTATTTAAAGTCCAATCAAAAAGTTCCACTTTTGCCAGCTTTTAAATGTTTGCTAATTTACCTACAGAGAAACATTTGAATACCAAAATATCTATTTGTTTGTATTAATTAAAACAGTTAGAAAAACAAAACAAAACAACCTTACTTTCCAAGGGCAAAGCATTCCAATTTTACAGATGAATCCTTTGCAGCTTGAATAGTTTCAGGAAAACGCACTTCAATCTTTGGTTCATATTCCCCCATCACACCTGTTAAATACCAAAAGAGCTAGCAGCATTTCTAAAGAACAGAGATTTTCTATGAAGCAAATGCTTTAGTTATCAAAATTTGATTATTCTGCCCTTTAGTTAACTATTTTTTCTATACTGATGATGAATGATGAAGAGCATCACTTCATAATACTGTTTAAAAAATTAGTTCATTCCTTTCTCCCCTAAAAAAGAAATACCTAAGATATGCCA
>SJYC01099695.1:0-41839 GCA_006408675.1 Madoqua kirkii
TGATGCTTTTGTATATTTTTACCAATAATGTATTGAGAAGAATAGAAGAGATGGAATAATGAAGGAATTAAGAAGAGAAGTTAAGAAAGTAGGTAGATAGGGAGAAAAAAGGCCAATATGATAGTTTCTATGCATATTACTTGCTTAGGAGCTCTTGTGATCATGAACAGAGCATTCACTGAAGGGGAGAAATTGGACTTAAGAATTCCACTTGTTGATGAATTCTAAATTAAGACCATGCAAATATATTTGAATAGTTAGTGATTATAAAAGCTCTGTCATAAGAACTCCCTGTATGGAGCTAATTCCATGATTCTGTTAGCCATCATTAAATTATATTCCTGCTTTTCTTGAACTTAAAGAGGAGAAAAACTCTATGGCCGTATTACAAGTCCAGAATCTGATCATAAAACGCATCAACAGATATTTCCATCTTTACATTTACCACTGTGAATATTTAATTAAAGAATCAACTAGAGGATTTTTCTACTTCGATGACTTTCTTAGGTTTTCTAGCTCTAAATCTTATACCAGCTATGGCTTGACTAAACTCCAAAATCATCAGAGACCAATCTAAATTATGTTCCTTGGAGAAATATAATTGGTATGAATTCTGTTTCATTTTTCTTTGGAACACTCATTATTAATGTTGACTTGATTTACTTTCCTTGGAAGTGAATTATTTTCCTTCCTTGCCAACTAGAGAAAAAAAAAGGTGAATAAAAGAGATAAATATGGAAAAGAAAGTGGCCTTAAAGAAAAACTATATTATATATTCATCGAAAATATATTAGGTTAATGAATAATTTTGTCAGCACTCACACATTCACAGACACATGTCTACTCTCCCAAACATTGTTTCTTTTTTAATGAAATATTTCTTAAGGAATGAAAGGCTCTGTTTCAGATCCAGCGAGGAAATGGCATAGCGTTCTCAGAATCATCTATACTATACCATGTGGATTAATTATATAGTTTTCTATTATTTTTGACAGTATGTGATTTTCATCATATTTGTGAATTAAACCTCAACTCCTAGATATTATGGCTCCACTGAAACAGAGGAAAGCAGAAAGTTCTACAGATCTCCCCAAGTTTCAAAATTCACAGACAAAATTCATCCCTAAGATGACTCATCATCTTACCATCGGTGCGCTGTACTAATGGAGTGGGTGGCCCTTGAACACTTCTCTGAGCTTCTTTGTTTGTTATGAAGCAAGTGTAGTTGCCAACATCTGATGGCTCCACTTTGGCAATGTACAAGTTCCCTGTCTCTTGTGATACAAACCGTCTGTTGTCCTCTTGAACATATAAGGGGTTATCATTGAAAATCCATGCATAAGATAAATCTGGAAACAGAACAAAATAAGTATTATCCTTGCTGTATTCATTCTTATCTGAAAGTTAAGTGCCCTACTTCTCCCTAAATAGAATACAACTGTGCCCCTCTTTGTCCAGTTTGTGCCTGTCATCCTGATGTAATTGTTTTTTTTTTTTAATTAAGTATTTCCCAATTTGGATGATATGGTTTTACTGTCCATCACTGGCTTTGTGTAATTAAAGATGTGATGGTGAGATGTCAAGGGAACAAGTGGATGAACTTATTAAGAAAAGCTATATGAGATAAAATATTATGGGCTCAAAATGTACACTGAATTTCTGCATCAATGATCATGTTAAAGCTGTGCTTCTCAATATGCAATCAGAAGGATGCCCATATTAATCATGTTTAGGGGTGTTTGCTAAAACTTTTACTTCAAGATGTAAGTTCAGGTACTCTACCATTTGGAGTCATTCATTCATCATCACACTTTCTGAACATCTCTTTTGTGACCATCTTTGGACTTAGAACACACCAAAGCAAAACCTGTGCCTTATAAAACTTGACCTAGTAAATTGATTACAACTTGTGGGGGTAATCTCAGTGTAGGCTGATATGTGCTTTGGCAGAAGCATCATTGGAACCCAGATGAGGAGCTTAGAATGATCTGTGGTCAGAAAAGTCTTCTGAGAATTCCATGCTCAAACTAGCAGGATGAATGGGAGCTAGCCAGGCAACAGATTAGCAAACCTTGCTCAGAGAGCACAAGCTTGAAGATGAAAGAGGACATATCATTTTTGCTGAACATCAATCAACCTCTGGAAATCTTATATATAAAATGAATATAAGTATATAGAGGCATATATAACTATAACTGATACAATTATCATGCTATAAAATGTACAAATCCTAAGTGTTCAGTTCAGTTAATTGTAATAATCTAAGCACTATGAAATCACTAGCCTAAAGTAAATTATGGAATATTCCCATCTTTAGAAGTTTTATTATGTCCTTATTTGTCAACCTCTACTGTTGTAACAACTACCAGATTTCTATCATTATAGGTTATTGAATTTCATAAAAGTAGAATCAAACAGAATGCACCTCTTTCTGAACCTTTATATTGGAATATAGTTGCTTAACAATGTTGTGTTAGTTGCAGGTATACAGTGGAGTGATTAGATATTACTTTATCAATTTTCCCCTATGCAGGTTATTTCAGAGTATTGAACATAGTTACCTGTGCTATAAGTAGGTCCTTATTGATTATCTATTTTAAATATAGCAGTGTGTACATATCAGCCTCCAACTCCCAATGTACTGCTTTGTGTCTGGTTTGTTTAATGTATCTTAATGTCCCCCTATGTAGTTGTGACTATCAGTACTCCTTTTCTTTCTATTGCTGCAAGGAATTCTATTTTTATGAATATACCACAATGTGTTTGGCTGCTTTCTTGTTGAAGATTATTAGAGTTATTTCCATTTGGGGACCATTACATTGGGTTAGCCACAAAGTTAGTTTGGGTTTTTCCGTTAAGATGTTATGGAAAGACCTCAATGACACTTTTGGCCAATCCAATCCATTAGGTTCATATAAACATTATTTTCTAAGACTGTGGACATTTTCACTTTTCTTTGTTAAACCCTTAGATTTGAACTATAGGGTAGATGTATGTTTTACTTAATTAAAAAAAAAAACTACAAAAGAATTTTCCAGTTATCCTAGTTGATATCTCTATCTGCAGTATATGAGAGTTAGAATTGGTGTACATCTCTGCAAAAATTATGTTGTCATTTTAAATAATGTACACTGAATTTCTGCATCAATGATCATGTTAAAGCTGTGCTTCTCAATATGCAATCAGAAGGATGCCCATATTAATCATGTTTAGGGGTGTTTGCTAAAACTTTTACTTCAAGATGTAAGTTCAGGTACTCTACCACTTGGAGTCATTCATTCATCATCACACTTTCTGAACATCTCTTTTGTGACCATCTTTGGACTTAGAACACACCAAAGCAAAACCTGTGCCTTATAAAACTTGACCTAGTAAATTGATTACAACTTGTGGGGGTAATCTCAGTGTAGGGTGATATGTGCTTTGGCAGAAGCATCATTGGAACCCAGATGAGGAGCTTAGAATGATCTGTGGTCAGAAAAGTCTTCTGAGAATTCCATGCTCAAACTAGCAGGATGAATGGGAGCTAGCCAGGCAACAGATTAGCAAACCTTGCTCAGAGAGCACAAGCTTGAAGATGAAAGAGGACATATCATTTTTGCTGAACATCAATCAACCTCTGGAAATCTTATATATAAATATGAATATAAGTATATAGAGGCATATATAACTATAACTGATACAATTATCATGCTATAAAATGTACAAATCCTAAGTGTTCAGTTCAGTTAATTGTAATAATCTAAGCACTATGAAATCACTAGCCTAAAGTAAATTATGGAATATTCCCATCTTTAGAAGTTTTATTATGTCCTTATTTGTCAACCTCTACTGTTGTAACAACTACCAGATTTCTATCATTATAGGTTATTGAATTTCATAAAAGTAGAATCAAACAGAATGCACCTCTTTCTGAACCTTTATATTGGAATATAGTTGCTTAACAATGTTGTGTTAGTTGCAGGTATACAGTGGAGTGATTAGATATTACTTTATCAATTTTCCCCTATGCAGGTTATTTCAGAGTATTGAACATAGTTACCTGTGCTATAAGTAGGTCCTTATTGATTATCTATTTTAAATATAGCAGTGTGTACATATCAGCCTCCAACTCCCAATGTACTGCTTTGTGTCTGGTTTGTTTAATGTATCTTAATGTCCCCCTATGTAGTTGTGACTATCAGTACTCCTTTTCTTTCTATTGCTGCAAGGAATTCTATTTTTATGAATATACCACAATGTGTTTGGCTGCTTTCTTGTTGAAGATTATTAGAGTTATTTCCATTTGGGGACCATTACATTGGGTTAGCCACAAAGTTAGTTTGGGTTTTTCCGTTAAGATGTTATGGAAAGACCTCAATGACACTTTTGGCCAATCCAATCCATTAGGTTCATATAAACATTATTTTCTAAGACTGTGGACATTTTCACTTTTCTTTGTTAAACCCTTAGATTTGAACTATAGGGTAGATGTATGTTTTACTTAATTAAAAAAAAAACTACAAAAGAATTTTCCAGTTATCCTAGTTGATATCTCTATCTGCAGTATATGAGAGTTAGAATTGGTGTACATCTCTGCAAAAATTATGTTGTCATTTTAAAAAATTTTATCTAAATATAGTTGAACAAGGGGGTTTCAAGTGGCACCAGTGGTAAAGAATCTGCCTTCCAATGCAGGAGATGCCAGAGATGCGGGTTCCATCCCTGAGTCGGGAAGATCCCATGGAGGAGGGCATGGCAAGCCACTGCAGCATTCTTGCCTGGAGAATCCCATGGGCAGAGGAGGCTGGCAGGCTACAGTCCATGGGGTCACAAAGAATCAGAAATTACTGAAGTCATTTAGCCAGCATGCATCATTGAGCAAAGGAAAATAGTCTCATGTATTAAGGTTTTGTAAGTGTGGTACTAATAAGGTTAAGAAATTGTATGTATTGTGAAAACTAGATACAAATGAACTTATGTCAAGGAAAGTGGAAGAACTTAACTGGTTCAAAAATGACCCCTTTTCCAAATATGTGGAAGATATAGGTGCTAGGGGTGAAAGAGGGAAATATACTAGTGATGGTTAAAATGTCTTCAACTGTAGATGAACTTGGACGTCACACATTTGGAAATCACAGTCACAGGAGAACAGTTAAAGCAACTGGGAATGTCTTGTCATCTGTACTTACGTTAAAACTAGTGCAGAAGCAAGACATGGCAGAGACAAAAAAGAAAAAAATTGAAAGCTAATTATTTCTATAATGTTCTAGCAGTCCTCTTCAGATAGAAGCAGACAACCTGAAACATTCTTCACTAATAGAACTGATTTAAAATCCTCTAGAGGGATGATGACGGAGAAGGCAATGGCACCCCACTCCAGTACTCTTGCCTGGGAAATCCCATGGGCAGAGGAGCCTGGTAGGCTGCAGTCCATGGGGTCACTAAGAGCTGGATACGACTGAGCAACTTCACTTAAACTTTTCACTTTCATGCATTGGAGAAGGAAATGGCAACTCACTCCAGTGTTCTTGCCTGGAGAATCCCAGGGATGGGGGAGCCTGGTGGGCTGCCATCTATGGGGTCACATAGAGTTGGACACGACTGAAGTGACTTAGCAGCAGCAGCAGCAGCAGCAGCAGCAGCAGAGGGATGATGAAACAATATGAATCAAAAACTATTTTAACCTTAAATCTGATCCATATACAAAAACTCTTGAGAAAATGTGTGTGTGCCCTGTTGTTTTAATCGTGTCTGACCTTAAAGATCAAATCATGTTTTAATCTTTGTGACCTTATAGAGTATAACTTGCCAGGCTCCTCTGCCCGTGGGACACTCTCCAAGCCAGAATACTGGAGTGGGTTGCCATGACCTCCTCCAGAGGATCTTCCCAGCCAAGAGATCAAACCCAGGTTTCTTAAGTTTCCTGTGTTTCCTGCCTGCAGGTGGATTCTTTACTCACTGAGCCACCTGGGAAGTCCCTTGAGAAAGTGGAAATATGTGAATTTTGGCATCTTTATCATCCCTTTCAAACCAAGAAGAAAAAAGAGATAAAGCATTAACAATATTACTTAGGGAACCAGATTCTTTTTAAAGAATGAAAGAAAAGAAGATAGAAAGGAGACAGAAGAAAATAATGAGTTTACAAAAAACAGAATAAATTAAATCACATATATTAAATTATATATTGTATATGCAATGTATGAAATTCTGACAATGCATAAATTATTTCAGTAAGAATACATTCATCTAAATAGCCAGAACTCTGGTATCATTCTCAGGAATGAAGAAGATGTGACAGAAATATATAACAAAGAGGATGAACAGCAACAAAAATGCCACTTAAGCATGAAATATAAAAATTCACAAAGTGTTGTTAAGCCTATAAAATTAGTGTTCAAGAAGAAAAACAATCTAAGACATGTTACTACATGAAAAGTATTGTAAATAAAAATGTTTAGTATGATCTCATAAAAAAGTATGCATTTACATGTATGAAAACTTATGTGTGTGTGTTTCTGCAAATTTTTTAAATTTAAAAATCTAGGCATGTATACAGTGGCTTTCTCAAGAGAAGGGAAAAAATCACAGAAGACTTTCACTATATAGTTTGTGCCTGCCATATTTGAATATTTAATTATTGTGTAATTGTGTAAATGGGAAAAATAAACAACAGGATGAATAATGTACCAGGAAAACTAAATACAAGAGTGAGTTAACATTTATAAAAAAAAAAAGATGGATAGTATTATTCTTTTAATGTTCTTTATTTTTACTCTGGACTATTCAGAGCATTATGCTTTATTCAGAGCACATTAGGAAACTTGTTAAGATGCAGATAGCTAATCCTACCCTAGCAATTTGGTTTGTTAATATCTGAGTGAAGTACCATGGAATCTGCATTTTCAACAGCCTACAAATATCTTGCAGTTGAATTGTAATATTATGTTCAAAGTACCCATTATTGAGAGGAAACTGAAAATCTCAAGTATATTGAGATAGTCAAAATGTAGCCAAGTCCAGAAGTTAATACACCAAAGAAAGTGGTAAGAACTTAAGATTTTGACCCTGGAGGGTGGAAATGGAGAAAAATAACTGAGTTGTTTCCATAGGTCAAATGGCTATGACATTCACAAAGGGAAAAAAAAAAAAAAAAAAAAGCTCTCTCCATTGATGTCCAGAGGCAAGAGTAGGACTTGTGGACTTTACAGTATGCTGTTTGACTACATTAAGATACAGTGAAGATCAGTCCAAACATTAGAGCTATACCAGCAGAAGACTGTGGAGATAATGAGTTTTTGACTAAGCAGAGAATGGATGAGAATTGTTTGAGGTGTTGCAAAAGAAGTTTATTTTTGCAGTAAATGGGAAGCTAAACCTATGTCTCTATGAACAGTTTACTCCGCTCTCAACATTCCTTCGAGTTTTCTGAGTCTATGCTTTTAGTTTACTGTCTGAGCCACCATTCACGCCCTTTAGGTCAACTATGCATAAATAAAATTCACTTCTTTTTAAAATATGTTTTGACATTCTTGTCCCATACCCAGGTATTGAATCTGTGTGTGTGTGTGTGTGTGTGTGTGTGTTCTTGGCAAATCCCTACTAGGGTCTTGTATCATTTTGTATAGGCTCTTGCGTCTGAGTATTTTTTACTGATGTCCTTTGCTACTTCACTTCTAAGCCTGTTGCTCTGTCTTCACCAGAGAGATGCTCAAAGGGTTTTGTTTGAAACTGGAGAGCCACCTAGATAGTAAAATTTTTTTCAGTATATAAAGAGGAGGGAAAAAATGTAGTTCAGGTTTCCCTGTTGTCAGTGACTCTTCATCTTGCGAACCTTCTGTGAAATAAAGACAAATCTTGAGCAAATTCCCAGGGCTGTGTTCAGCTTAGGTATCTTTCATCGATGCCTCTGAGGGAAGAGGAATAAGTTCTAGCCCTCTGAAATCCAAAGCAACTCCTTTCACTGAACAGAAATTATACATTGCCACTGGTGCTCAGGAAATCTTTGTATACTTTTACCCTATAATCTTGGGGCCAGAGACTATAATTTTCACCTCTCCCTAGGGGAATTCATTTTTACCTTACTAGTAAAGCTTTCTGATCTGTTCCTACATGTAGTGTATCCTTCTTCAATAGTGGGATATTTAGAAGCTACTTGAAAAATGTGTTCAGAAATAAGGAAGATGACATAAGGAATAATTTTGAAAAAATAGAAGCACTTTTGTTTCATACTTGTTTCATCATTCCTACAATTTGTTTTGTGAGGTTAATTGGCTATTGCAAATATGCCTGCTATATATCCCGAATTTCCTTTCACTTTTCATTTTCATGCATTGGAGAAGGAAATGGCAACCCATTGGAGAAGGAAATGGCAACTCCAGTGTTCTTGCCTGGAGAATCCCAGGGACGGGGGAGCCTGGTGGGCTGCCGTCTATGGGGTCGCACAGAGTCAGACATGACTGAAGCGACTTAGCAGCAGCAGCAGCAGCATAGGAAGGATACTGGAGCTAGGGATACAAATTTAATTTCCCAAAATTATACTGTTAACATGTAAAAAGGGATAGAACTTGAACCTTTGTCCTTCTAATGTCTAATCCTTCTTTCTTGCCATCAGACTTCTAAAATCCCAGCTCCCTGCATATCTGAGCCCTCTCACATCTAGGCCAGCTGTTCCTTATAGGGCCTCCCCTATCATATTGCCCATCCTGGGTTCAAATTCCTCAGAATCTTGTAGAATAAATGATTAATTTGCTATTCAAAATTACTCCTAAAAGCTTATAGCTACTCTTAGCAGGGAAGAGAACACACTTGCAAAATCTGTAGTTAGCAATTCTCTATGAAGTTCTCTCTAGAGAAGAGATTTTAAAACTTCAGTGTGTATCACTATCACCTGGAGGACTTGGTAAACCATAAACTAATGAGTTTCTCATTCTTTAGGTCTGAGGAGGGGCCAGAAAATTTGCATTGATAACATTCCCAGGGGGTGTTGGTAGTGAGGAAATTCTGCTTTGAAAATCATTGCTATTAATAGTAAAATTCAGTCTTCTCTGGGA
Source organism: Madoqua kirkii (assembly GCA_006408675.1). Taxonomy (NCBI): domain Eukaryota; kingdom Metazoa; phylum Chordata; class Mammalia; order Artiodactyla; family Bovidae; genus Madoqua; species Madoqua kirkii. Next base: position 9,033 of record SJYC01099695.1, read on the forward strand.
GATCACACTAGGGAAGTTTTGATAGAATGGTGGTCACTTTGTATATTTGCCTTTAGGTGGTGTGTAGGAAGTTGAAGAGTGTGTTTCTCGATTCACAGATTCGTGGCATGTCTGGAATGGTAGGGACCTGATATTTCTTCCAGCCCAACTCCCTCATTTTACAGGCAGATAAGCAGAAAGGAAGACCACAGTAGCTCTGAGACTAGAATCCAGGTGTCCTTTTGTACCCTTCTGTGAACTGGTGAAGGTGCAAAGTTGCAAGCCCTTCCTGTCACTATTATTTTTCATCCTGCCCTGCTGCCTTTTCCCCACTGGCTGCCTATTCCCATTCATCCAAACAGCCAGCCTGCAATGGGGGCTTTTATCTTTTTTTTTCCCCTCATCATCAGCCACTGCTGTGCTTATTTGTATATTTTTTAATGGGGAAAGAAGAAAAATACATTGCAAATTGGAAGTTTAAAATCCTTCCCATTTGGCTTTTCTTAATTAAATGTATAATTCATGAGCCACTTACATTGAAATCGCTGAATTTTTAAATATTTTCTCCACCATCTATGACATTTATCTGTTATTAATGATTGTGATGTATTTTCCCTGTGATGATTCAGCAGGAACATTAGAAGTGAATGATAATTGGTCTTCCCTGAGCCATTGTCTGTAGTTTCACACTGACACTATCCTCTATAATTTTATTATTATTAGAAATGGAAGATCTGCAGTAAGCAATTGAAGACTATCAGCTGCTATGCCAAGCATACAAAAAATCCTATTTTCCCCAGAGCCTGATTATGTTTTGACATTTTTTATAGCCCTATATCTTGTGCTCTGATATTGAAAATACAAACACAAAGATATATGCAAGTATACCCATTATATGGGATTTAATTTTTATTAGAGGGGAAGCATCTCATGGGAAAGAAACTCAAAAATAAACACTGACACTGAGAACTTCTACTGGCACTGTAGAAAGGGTCTCAGAATTGGTAGCATGTTTCTTGAGGTAGAAAATAAATGAGCAGAATAAAGAATCTGAAGCACAGTGCTCAGATTTAGTGGATAAATCCCCCCTTTGGAATATTCCAATATGAGTGTACTTTACTGCAAACTTTGTGTAGTGCTCCAGGGTTAAATGTGACTGGCTCTTAGGTGGTAAATCATGGTTATGCTAGCTCAGTGGTAAATACCTAATCCAAGAAGAATAATTTTTTTTTCTGAGTTGAAGTCATTGATATTGGTGCTGAGCAAGTTTATGATGCAAGCCAGAAACCTAGCCCGACACCTTTATAATCACTCCTAGTTGAGTTCCCACTTGTTCCACAATTACTGCTTGACCACCTAGACTTTATTAGATGCCTTTAGATTTACAACAACTCCTGTTTGGAATCATGGAGATGATTGCCTTTGTGCCCTACAAACAACCACTAATAAAAGCCCTCTGAGTTTCTAGGATTTGTTGTTGTTCAGTTGCTCAGTCTTGTCCAACTCTTTTGTGATTACATGGACTGTAGCCTGTCAGGCTCCAATGTCCATGAGATTTCCCAGGCAAGAGTATTGGAGTGGTTTGCCATTTTCTTCTCCAGGACAGACAGCCACTAAAAAGGCCCTCTGAGTTCCTATGGTTACTAGCTCCCAACAAATCCTGGGACAGCTTTGGTACTAGTAAATCCTTCCTGAAGAAGAAATGAAAACCCAGGCAACTTCTGAGTAAATTTCAAGGTATGCTCCAATCCTAAGGAAGCCAGGGCGAGTCATGGGGCAAAATACAGGACTACGCTTCTTTCCTCCTCAGTTTCCACCCTCCGTGGGTGAGCCTCAAATAGTGCACATAAGACTGGGCAGCACCAGTGGATCACCACCAGAGGTGAGTTTGATCATCTAGGGATATTTGTCAATGTCTAGAGCCATTTTCCTTGGAAGAAAAGTTATGACCAACCTAGAGAGCATATTCAAAAGCAGAGACATTACTTTGCCGACTAATGTCCATCTAGTCAAGGCTATGGTTTTTCCTGTGGTCATGTATGGATGTGAGAGTTGGACTGTGAAGAAGGCTGAGCACCGAAGAATTGATGCTTTTGAACTGTGGTGTTGGAGAAGACTCTTGAGAGTCCCTTGGACTGCAAGGAGATCCAGCCAGTCCATTCTGAAGGAGATCAGCCCTGGGATTTCTTTGGAGGGAATAATGCTAAAGCTGAATCTCCAGTACTTCGGCCACCTCATGCAGAGTTGACTCACTGGAAAAGATTCTGATGCTGGGAGGGATTGGGGGCAGGAGGAGAAGGGGCCAACAGAGGATGAGATGGCTGGATGGCATCACTGACTCAATGGATGTGAGTCTGAGTGAACTCTAGGAGTTGGTGATGGACAGGGAGGCCTGGCGTGCTGCAATTCATGTGGTTGCAAAGAGTCGGACACGACTGAGCAACTGAACTGAACTGAACAGGCTGTAACATTGGAGGTATGTTCAATGTGCTGAAAAGTAAGGAAAATGTTTTTCCTGGGAGTGAATGAGATTCTGAATGTGGATATGGAGCATGAAATCTAGAGAAATGTACTCTAAGATGTTGGTCCTACATGGAGTGTAAGAGTCATAGTCTTGCCAGTTCTGATACTGTATACCTCTGTGGATGGTATTCACATATTCTCCAATAGAGATTAGAACACTTCCTATATCCTTATGTACTTTATTTAGCAATTAGCAGAAGGGGATGACAGAGGATGACATGGCTGGATGGCATCACCGACTCGATGGACGTGAGTTTGGGTGAACTCTGGGAGTTGGTGATAGACAGGAAGGCCTGGCATGGTGCAATTCATGGGGTCACAAAGAGTCGGATACAACTGAGCAACTGAACTGAACTGAACTGTGGTCAGATAATGCCAGACAAAATTAAAGAAAAACTGCAGTGGTATTTAGATATAATCCTTTGAATTCCAGACACATGATCTTGGCCAAGTTAGCACTAACCTCTTTAACACAGTTGCTCTATTATAAATTGGAGAAATTTTTCTTGAAAGTATTATATGAGTTGGGGCATACCAAAGGCTGAGTTGAGCTATCAGTGTATGAAAGTGAAATTATTAATCACTCAGTCATGTCCAGCTCTATGTGACCTCAGGGACTGTAAGCCTGCCAGGCTTCTCTCTCCATGGAATTCTCAAGACAAGAATACTCAAGGGGATAGCTATTCCTTCTCCAGGGAATCTTGATGACCCAGGGATCAAGCCTGGGTCACTTGCATTGCAGGCGGATTCTTTACTGTCTGAACCACCAGGGAAACCCAAACTCCCAGTGTATAGTAGGCATTCATACATTTGCAGCTATGTGGTGTTAAATACTATTTACATAAGATAACTTCTAAATTTAGTTCTTCAGACCAGAACTTTCTCCCTACACATATCAGTTCAGCTGCCTATTGGAAGTTTTTGGTATGAAGTTAGACATTTGAAAGTTAACACGTCTTAAAACAAATCTCTGATTTCCCTCACCCCAAAACCTGCTCCCCCTTTATTGACCTTATCCCTGTACATGGAACTTCATTCTTCCAACTGCTCAGTTTGGAGTTATCTTTTACACATGTCTTTATCGTGAAATCTACATTTAATCTTTCAGGAAGTTATTACAGCTATAGCCTCTAAATTTATCCTGAATATGGCTACCTGTTCACTGCTCTCATCCTCGCTTGGGTCACTATTAATTCTAACCTGAATTATTGTAATCACTTTTTAAGTGGTTATATGCTCACTATCCAGAGAAGGCAATGGCACCCCACTCCAGCACTCTTGCCTGGGAAATCCCATGGACAGAGGAGCCTGGTGGGCCGCAGTCCACGGGGTCGCGAAGAGTCGGACACGACTGAGCGACTTTACTTTCACTTTTCACTTTCATGTATTGGAGAAGGAAATGGCAACCACTCCAGTGTTCTTGCCTGGAGAATCCCAGGGACCGGGGAGCCTGGTGGGCTGCTGTCTATGGGGTCGCACAGAGTCAGACACAACTGAAGTGACTTAGCAGCAGCATGCTCACTATCATGTAGTACATTGTAATTTCACTCAAAGGAAAATCCAAAGGCTGCAAAATAGCTTGAAAGTAGTGCCTATATCTTCATCTCCTCTCCTGTTTGCTCAGCTTTCGTCATCCACACAAGCCTCATTGCTGTTCTTCCATCATGTCAGTACACAGGACCTTTGTGCATGCTGTTTCTACTCCCCAAACTGCTTTTCTCAGTGTCTCATTCATTCCTCTAGTTCTTTTCTCAAATGTCAATGAGGGCTTCTTTGATCTCTTAGAAGACATCAGCAACACCCATTCACTCCCTATGCTCTTTATTTTTCTCCCAAGCTTTCATCATCATTGGCCATACTTATATTTTTTATTATAATTTTTACTGTAAGATTCATGGAGTGAGGGACTTTGTTGCTTTGTTTTCCAATATATCCCTAAACCTCAGTAAAATGAGTGGCCCTTAGTAAGTACATAATAAATATTCACTGAGTAACTATATGGTAGAAGTTCAATAATTATGCCAACAGGAAACTGCTGGGCCTATTTACCTAAAAATTTTACCCATTCAAGCAGCATTCACAAGGAATATTGCCACTGCCAATTTGACCTACCTTTACCATTGTGATATATTCAGAAATAGCAAAAACAAAAACAAACACAAACTAATTGGTAGGAAGAAGAAATGAAAATTTAGCATGTTTTCTCAATAGGGCAATATGACTGTCCTCTTTATTCTTGAACACAATTTTGAGACTTTGCTGAGAATGATTTGCGATTTAGTTTGAATCGTCAATATTTTTATTGACACAAATACAAATGCTGGGCTCAAACAGTAGTGTTATCTTTCTCTACAGACATAGATGCTCGTAACTGCTGGCATAAATCCAATTGTTCAACAAACCTAAAAGCTGTATCTGAGGAAAGAATGGAACATTTCCTCTAAAACAAATTTTTAACCTCTGATTTTTATGAGCCCAGGATTGAGAGTTTATATCCAGAAAATAAAGAGAAAGAATGTTGCTTTACTTTCAATATGATGAAACTGTTATTTCACAGTGAAGGTGATTTTAATTATTTTAGAAAACATTCATCATTTCTCTACCCTGTCATTTTTAAACAGAGTTTCATGTGAGCCCAGACTCATTCACTGCACTCATGAAGATCTACTGACTGCTTATTTTCAGATTCATCCAATAGCTTTTGCTTCAAGAGTTTTATGTTCATTTTAAAAATTCAGAGGAAACTCCATTTTCAGTCCTGTTGCAAATTGACTTGTGCAGAATCTTTGTTACAGGTGATGAAGGATGTTAACAAAAGCTCACCCTTGAGCTGAGTGAGATCTCAAGAGGCAAAGACCTTTCTGCATAGCAGTTCAAAGGCCATTCCAAAGCTGTGACCCCCTCTCCATATGAATAAGTAAAATAAATGTTATATTGCCATTTTTTGTCACATGAATCTGTGTTTCTAGAAATGACCTTAGAATTCTCTAAAGACATTGACCCAGGGAGATGGGAGGGAGGTGGGAGGGGGGTTCAGGATTGGGAACTCATGTACACCCGTGGCGGATTCATGTTGATGTATGGCAAAACCAATACAGTATTGTAAAGTAAAATAAAGTAAAATAGAAAAACTAATAAATAAATAAAACAATAATGATTGATAAATACCACCCACCCAGAAAAAAAGCATTGTGGAGGAAAGAAAAGGGTTTTATTTAGTTGACTATCCCAATTTTAGTTCTTCCAAGAACCAGGAAGCTAAGTAAGAGAATTGTATTTTTCTGAGGTGTATCTCCAAATTAAGGATAAAACATATAACAGATAATGGAAGAGATTGTTAAATATTGTGTGAAGATAAATGAAGTCATAGACTACCCATGAGAGAGTTTAGGAGAAAGGGAAAATGAGGTCTAATGGGGAATGAAATGTTTCACTCTTCTGTCCTCCACACCTTCATTATTACTGACATTTCTCTGAAGTATTTTCAAGTCATATTTTAGGAGAGTGGAAAGGAAGAATGAGTCCGTCTCTACTGGCATATATTCAGTCATATTCAAGGAGCTTATCTCTGCTAAGGAAGTAGAATTATGGAAAAAAATACACTTGTCTCCACAGAGTAGAGCAAATGGTTCCTGTTGTGTTTCCAAAAATCACATTTCTAAGAGATACAGCAGAATGTGCCAATTTTGTGTTCTGGTATTATTGCCTAGGTTTCTCTTCTTTTCCACTGTGGGTACCTTTCTGCTAAAATAAACTTTGTCTGTAAATCCTCCTTTCCTAGATCTGCATTTGTTGTTGCCTTAAAAATTGTCCATAAGAATGTCTACTTAGATCTCCTGAGGTTTATTTGAAAAAAAGGACATCTATATAACAGCACTGCTTCAGTTTGGTTTATGCTGATTATTCTACTATTTCATTGAGTTGTGACCAATTGTTTTCATGGGAAATCCATTTACACACTTTTTTTGTTTGTTTGTTTGGGTCCTGGAGCTATTCTTTGTTGGGTAGATTTCAGTCTAGTTAATATTTTTCTTACTCTCCCAAAGTTTTTTTTAAAAATATATAAAACAGACTGAAATATATTTGACGGCTTTGTTAAGAAAAAAATTGCAAGTTTTTTGTGAACACACTAGAGAGAAAGCATGAAGAATTCAGGATGTTCTGATTTCACATTTAATATGATTTTTCACTTGTTACTGAACACCTTGAGGGTTTCACTGCTGTGGACTAGATACATAGACCATACATACAGGGTACACATACAATAAAACCAAATTTTTCAAAAGATATGAGAATTTCAGCTCATATGGCCTTCTAGAACTATGGAGTCTGTAGCACCTTTCCTTGTGAGAAGTTTTATTAATATTTATAGCGAGTCTTTGCTATTCACACACTGGATATAAAAATAAATTTGGCCTTGCCAACTTTTGCTCCATCTTGCCCTGCTGACTCTGTCTGTCCCAGTTGGTATACTTCTAGGGCCTGTCTTTATGACTGCCAGGTGTGCAGGCAAATATGGAGCCTTTAGAGAGATGGAAATAAAGGAAGGAAAGTGAATTATGGCTGACAGAATTCTAAAATAACCCCCACTGACCCTTGCCCACCTTCTGAGTATGATGGGATTTATGAATATGGTGAGCCCTCACTTTCATGTGTTAGAATAGATGGCACAGTTGACTTGGAAAAGTGGCTTTATCTTTCATGGTGCTGATCTATTCAGATGAGCCCTTCCTGGGCCCGTATAGGGCTAGTGAGATTTGAAGTATTACAGGGAACTGATGTAAAGGAGATTCTTTGTTGCTGGTTTTGAAAATGTAGAGGCATGTGGCAAGGAGTGTGGGCAGCTTCTATAAGATGAGAGTGGCCCTTGAGAGCTGACCAGACAGGACATGGGGACCTTAGGCCTACAACTCTAAGGAAATGAATTCCCCCAACCACCTGAATGAGCTTAGAACTATATATATGATACAAGGAAAATTACAGACAAAGATAGACAATGTCTATCTGTAGAGTGCACCCACTTTCAACTAACTGTCCACTAAAGCAGTTTAAAGCTTATCTGACAAATAAATTTCTTTTCTTTCTTGAGGTGTTTTTTTTTTTTTTTTTTGCACAATTCACCCTCACAAAAAGGTGAGAAAAAAAAAGAGTGAATTGTTTTAATGATGTAAAGACACTCTTAGGGCTTTTAGCAAACTTGGAGGTATAAGGTTCTTGAAACTAATAAATAACTTGAGGTTGAAGAATTAACCACGGAGTCTATCCATTGGCAAGTTTTGAAGTCAGAAAGTTCTGGATTGGAATCTTGTCTTTATTTACTAACTAAAAACTGATTTAGTCTGAGTCTCGATGTTCTTATTTTAAAATTATCATTCTTAATTACTGGAATAGTGGTAATGAGAAAATAAATGGAAAGCCTTATAGTGCTTGCTGAGGGTAACATTTCAACAACTGGTAGTTATTATTGCCATTATTAACATTTAATGAATCAATTACTCTATTAATACTTTAATGAATTAATAATTCTTTGTATAATTAAAGCAAATGGTCTCAGTAATCCCCTCAGTTTTGATCTGAGAGAGATATGAAGGAAAACTGAATAGTGTTCCAGCATAGCTGTCATTGTAGATATGAGAAAGCCATGGCTCTTAGAAGAAAATCCTTATAATACCTGAATGAAGTCAATACTGATAAATGCCTTTGCAATCCTGCTAGAGCACTATATATTGCAAAACAGAATTTGGTATCAGTCAAATTTGTCATAATTTGCATGAAACAAGTACTCATTATTCAGTTATAACAGACTTAATTTCAGGTAGGTTTTGTAGATGTCTGTGGGTAAATTCATGACATTAAACAGGCACTGTTATAGTGAAAGCTTTACATGCTTTAAAAGTTTGATGCATGAGGCAGGGCCCTCAGGGCTGGTGCACTGGGATGACCCTGAGGGGTGGGATGGGGAGGGAGGTGGGAGGGAGGGTAAGGATGGGGAACACAAGTACACTCGTGGCTGATTCATGTGAATGTCTGACAAACCCACCACAATATTGTAAAGTAATTAGCCTCCAATTAAAATTAAAAAAAAAAAAAAAAAGAAGATCAACATATACTTCTTTACTGGTAGGTGACAAGGTGACCAAGGAAAGCTTTCCTACTTTACTGCCTTTTTAAAGTATAATGACATTCATTTAAAAATGTATGGCAGAACCAATACAGTACTGTGAAATGGAATAAAGCACTAAACAAAAAAAATAAATAAATAAATAAAAAGAAATATTTTACATGTCTTCTGTTCTTACTTAGAGTAAACAAAGTTGAAACATAGTCTATGATTCTGTCAAGTCTCTTTGACCAATGTCAGAGTATAAAATGACATAGACTGACAGTATAAACAAACACGATTTGCATGTTTTGTCTTAGATTATGGTACTGGAAAATAACCTTCCTATTGTTAAAAAATGGAGACTCTAGTAGCTCAGATGGTAAAGAGTCTGCCTGCAGTGCAGGAGACTCAGATTCGATCTCTGTGTTGGGAAGATCTCCTGGAGAAGGAAATGGCAACCCACTCCATCATTCTTGCCTGGAGAATCCAATGGATGGAGGAGCCTGGCAGGCTACAGTTCATGGGGTTGCAAAGAGTTGGACACGACTGAGCGACTTCACTTTCACTTTTTTTTAATTGTTAAAAAATAAGCACTATCAAATTTTTGTGTGCTCTGGAATAATATCATTTTATCAGATAACATTGAAAGTATTGTAACTCTTTCCTAATATTGCTAGTGAGCAAAGTGACATACCACTCTGCAATAATATTGAATAAAAATATTGCTAACTTCCAATTAGGGTTTGTATATTTGTTTTTTTCTTTTTGTGTTAGCATTTCACAAGATTGTATGAAACTGAAAGTAATGGCAAAAATAACTTCAAGTTTTTAAAGGATCATAAATAATATTTGTTTTAATATTAGAAGAAAAGTTTTCTCTTATTTCTTAAAATTTGTCCATCTATTTCCAAAAATCCTCCTGTTCTAAAATGGAAATCAATTATAAGAGACATTGGTGGTTAGGATCTATCCAGGGTCTGGGACCTGGACTGCATGGATTTGATGTCTGGCTCCATGATTACAAGATTCATGACATTTGACCATTTACTTACCCTCTCTGTATCTTAGTATTCTCATCCATAAAACAAGAAACATCATAGTATCTCCCTCGACTAGTAATTCTACAGATTTAAGAATCTAATACATATAAAGTATTTAGATCTGTACTGTGTAAGTGCTTGCTATTATTATTAAATTATCTATAACATTACTTCAAAAAACTAAGATCATGGCATCTGGTCCCATCACTTCATGGCAAATAGATAAGGAAACAATAGAAACAGTGATATACTTTATTTTCATATGGTGATTTGAGGCTCCAAAATCACTGCTGATGGTAACTACAGCCATGAAATTAAAAGACACTTGCTCTTTGGACGAAAAGCTATGACCAACCTAGACAGCATATTAAAAAGCAGAAACATTACTTTGCCAACAAAGGTTTGTCTAGTCAAAGCTATGATTTTTCCAATAGTCATGTATGGATGTGAGAGTTGGACTAGAAAGCTGAGCACTGAAGAGTTGAAGCTTTTACACTGTGGTATTGAGGAAGACTCTTGAGAGTCCCTTGACTGCAAGGAGATCCAACTAGTCTATCCTAAAGGAAATCAGTCCTGAATATTCACTGGAAGGACCAATGCAAAAGCTGAAATTCCAATAGTTTAGTCACCTGATGGGAAGAACTGACTCCTTGGAAAAGACCCTGATGCTGGGAAAAATTGAAGGCAGGAGGAAGAGGAGAGGACAGAGGATGAAATGGTTGGATGGCATCACTGACTTGATGGACATGAGTTTCAGCAGGTCTCGGAAGTTAGTGATGGACAGGGAAGCCTGGCATGCTGCAGTCCATGGGGTTGCAAAGAGACAGACATGACTCAGCAACTGAACTGAACGATAACATAGTGTGGTTTCCCCTCATAGCTCAGTTGGTAAAGAATCTGCCTGCAATGCAAGAGACCTGGGTTGCATGTCTGTGTTGTGAAAATTCCCTGGAGACAGGAAAGGCTACCCACTCCAGTATTCTGGCCTGGAGAATTCCAGGGGCTTTATCCTCCATGGAGTCGCAAAGAGTAGGACATGACTAAGAGACTTTCACTTTCACTTTCATAACATAGTGTGATATCAGATTGTACTAACTGAAATGACTTTATGGATATTTTTACACTGACTTCCTCCAGAATCACAGTTGGCTGAGAATCTACCAAATTGTACCAAACTGTCCAGATTTTAAAAAATTGCAAACCAGTGGGGTGAGAATCGGTGCTTTAGATCCCTGGCAACTAGGTAGTTCACTTGTTAATCCAGATTCTTCCAAAGCAGAGAATAGCATTTACTGCTTGATTTTCACCATTGCCAGGAGATAACCTGATTTGGTGTTCCATAATATTTTTTTCCAATTAAACGGGCAGCTTTCCTCTTCCAATAGTTAACATGTTTCCAGAACAGCTGTTGAAATTTGCTTCTCCATGGAACACAATAATTAAAATAAAATAACAGTACTAGCTTTCTTTTTAAAATAAAATACTGGCTGTTAAATTAATTGGTTTATATTCATTAGCTCGGGCTTCCCTGGTGGCTCAGACAGTAAAAGTGTCTGCCCGCAATGCAGGAGACCCGGGTTCGATCCCTGAGTCAGAAAGAACCCCTGGAAAAGGGAATGGAAACCCACTCCAGCACTCTTGCCTGGAAAATTTCATGGATGGAGGAACCTGGTGGGCTATAGTCCATGGGGTTGCAGAGTCAGACACGACTGAGCAACTTCACTTTTCACACTTTCATTAGCTCATTTAAAACTCATGACTTTCCTATAGAATGGGCATCAGTTAGTATCTCACTTTACAGCTCAGGAAATTGAGCCTAAAAAGTTTAAACAAATCATTCTTTGTCATGTAGGGTGACCACAGATTACAGCTGTGATCATTTCACTGCAAAGCCCCAATGCTCACACATGTGTACAGGGCCATACTGCATCTCTTTAAGGATATATCTGTTGAGTAAGTGATTGAATACATGTTTTTAAAAGAAAAGATTTGGATTAAGACTTGATGCAGCAGGATGAGCCAGAAAAACTCTCATAGTCCCTTAGATTTGATGGAGGGCTACCACTGACACTAAGGACTACTATGCCTAATTTATTTCCTGAGTGGCCGAATTAATGGTGTGACCAAAAGTAACCATACCTCCAAAGTGTGGTGGTGGACCACAGAGAAGCACCACACCTTGACCTTCTCGGACGGACACTGTGCTTCTTGTTTTGGTTTCAAAGTCTTCGATATCTTGAAAAACAGAAAAGCAGCTTTAGAACTGATTGTTTTGCAGAACAAAATTGTAAGAAGAAAAAACTGGCAACAGCAATGAACACTCACACTTGTCTGACAAAAGATTTAGTTGATAATCAATTGATGTACACTGTCTTTTCTTTTTTTATTTTAGTACAACTATGCAGAATATATGATAAAGACATTTATTAACATAACTCACTATCTGTTTTATTCTCCCAGGCAGCCTGAAGCTCAACAGGAAATCTTTTAAACACAGCACATATTTACTTTTCTGCCCAAGGAAGGCATGATTTAAAAGAGGCATGTGGCAAGTTTGCTGCAATCTTCTAGCATTTCAGATTAATGGTAACCATTTTGATATGGGGATGAAGCCTGTGAGAGCTTAGCTTGGAATGTTGTGAGGGAAAGAGTTATATGTGACTGAACCAACAGGAAAAAAGGTAAATCTTCTAATTTCTCTTGATCTACTCCTTCACAAAGCAGTTTCATGGTCCTGTTTGGAGTGTTGTAATTTCCTACAAAACCGAAGAATCATAGACATTCAGTGTTGGAAGAGAGCTTACTAACTGTCTTTTAAGCTATCCGTCTGAGTTATAAATCATTCAACATTCCTAGAAGATGGTCACCCAGCCTCTAGAAAGGGCTAAACTGTATAACTTGTCTGAACCTTAGTTTCTTTGCCTGGAAAATCACTTATATTCATTCATTCATTCAGTCAGTCAGTAATTTAACAAATTTGTATTGAATACCTACTAAAAAATAGAAATGGTATTAAGGGTAAAGGATGTATTAGTAAATAAAGCAGACATAGAATTTGCCCTTATTATATTCACTAAAGGTAAAAGTAGAAGACCAATTATAAAACATAAAACATATATATAAATATACATATCAATATGATTTACATGTTGCAATAATTGTTGTAGAGACTGCTAGTTGTCTACCAAAATCTATTGCCCTTTCTTTCACAGTAATAGGTATATAGGTTTATAGAATAAATATTACACTTTTTTAACCAAAGATACTTTTCCATATATCTTTTGCAGCTGAATAGAAAAAGTAGAAACTCACATTTTGTGAACTTTCACCTATTACGTTTTAGAGGAAATATCCAGAAAAATTTGTTGCTCTCCATCTACACACCAAGTGTTAATACCATCTAAATGGCCAATGGTGTGAGAAATATATTGTATTTCTCACACTGCTTATCTCTCCAAGTATTATTTCTCAAGTGAGTATTCTTTTTGTGCACTTTGCTTCCTTCTCATGAATGACTATGAAAAAAAAAATCACTAGACCTGATATGTAAATTTCACATATATATATGAACATTGAGTGGAAAATGTTGGATCCCACCAAAAAAGATAACCCACAAACAAGGGCAAAGGAGAGCCCCAGCAAGATGGTAGGAGGGATGAAATCACATTTAGAATCAAACCCCTTACCCATCAGAGATCCTCAGAGGGCTCAAACTAACCTTTTGGGCATCAGGACCCAGAGACCCCATAGAGACTGAGCCAGAACTGTGGCAAAACAAGTGGAAGTGATGGAATTCCAGTTAAGCTATTTCAAATCCTAAAAGATGATGCTGTGAAAGTGTTGCACTCAATATGCCAGCAAATTTGGAAAACTCAGCAGTGGTCATGGGACTGGAAAAGGTCAGTTTTCATTCCAATGCCAAAGAAAGGCAATGCTAAAGAATGTTCAAACTACTACACAGTTACAATCATCTTACATGCTAGTAAAGTAATGCTCAAAATTCTCCAAGCCAGGCTGTGAACTTCCAGATGTTCAAGCTGGATTTAGAAAAGGCAGAGGAACCAGAGATCAAATTGCCAACATCTGTTGGATCATCAAAAAAGCAAGAGAGTTCCAGAAAAATATTCTGCTTTATTGACTATGCCAAGCCTTTGATTGTGTGGATCACAACAAACTGTGGAAAATTCTTCAAGAGATGGGAATGCCAGATCACCTGACCTGCCTCCTGAAAAATCTGTATGCAGAAGCAACAGTTAGAACTGGATATGGAACAACAGACTGGTTCCAAATAGGGAAAGGAGTACATCAAGGCTGTATATTGTCACCCTGCTTATTTAACTTATATGCAGAGTACATCATGTGAGATGCTGGGCTGGATGAAGCACAACCTGGAATCAAGTTTGCTGGGAGAAATATTAGTAACCTCAGATATGCAGATGACACCACCCTTATGGCAGAAGGTGAAGAAGAATTAAAGAACCTATTGATGAAAGTGAAAGAGGAGAGTAAAAAAATTGGCTTGAAATAACATTCAGAAAACTAACATCATGGCATCTGGTCCCATCACTTCATGGCAAATAGATAGGGAAACAGTGGGAACAGTGGCAGTTTATTTTGGGGGGCTCCAAAATCACTGCAGAATGTGACTGCAGTCACGAAATTAAGACTCTTGCTCATTGGGAGAAAAGTTATGACCAACCTAGACAGCATATTAAAAAGCAGAGACATGCAGTAATCATGTGTGGATGTGAGAGTTGGACAATAAAGAAAGCTAAGCACCAAAGGATTGATCCTTTTGAACTGTAGTGTTGGAGAAGACTCTTGAGAGTCCTTTGGACTGCAAGAAGATCCAACCAGTCAATCCTAAAGGAGATCAGTCCTGGATATTCATTGGAAGGTCTGATGTTGAAACTTAAACTCCAATACTTTGGCCACCTGATGTGAAGAACTGACTCATTGGAAAAGATCCTGATGCTGGGAAAGATTGAAGGTGGGAGAAGTGGACAACAGAGGATGAGATGGTTGGATGGAGAGTTGGTGATGGACAGGGAAGTCTGGCATGCTGTGGTCCATGGGGTCACAGAGAGTCAGACACGACTGAGCAACTGACCTGAACTGATGTAATATATATATGTAATTTCACATATATGTGTATACATACATATATATGCTCTACTTTTAATAATGAAAATATTTGTCCAAGATATAGTCTGCTTTTTCCCAACTAAATCCCTTTCCCTTCAAATCTTCAGCAGTCATTAGCCTTACACCTGCTTAGGATCTAGAAAGCTAAAGTTTTTCAGTCATGTTCAACTTTTGTGACCCCAAGGACTATACAGTCCATTGAATTATCTAGGCCAGAATACTGGAGTGGGTAGCCTTTCCCTTTTCCAGGGAATTTTCCCAACCCAGGGATCAAACTCAGGTCTTCCACATTGCAGGCAGATTCTTTACCAGCTGA
This sequence comes from Madoqua kirkii, assembly GCA_006408675.1. NCBI lineage: Eukaryota > Metazoa > Chordata > Mammalia > Artiodactyla > Bovidae > Madoqua > Madoqua kirkii. The sequence continues at coordinate 24,139 of SJYC01099695.1, forward strand.
GCCACAAGGGAAGTCCAAGAATACTGAAGTGGGTAGTCCATCCTTTCTCCAGTGGATCTTCCTGACCCAGGAATTTAACCAGGGTCTCCTGCATTGCAGGTGGATTCTTTACCAACTGAGCTATCAGGGAACTAGAGTACCTTGCATGTTTCTGCTAGAGGATTTTTAAACAAATATGCCCCCCTTTCTTCTTTGGCTGTAGTATAACTGTTAGCCCATAACATGTTGGTACATTTAATGTGAATTACCGACTAGACTTGTTTGCATCATTTTACATATGACTCCTTAAGAATCAGGCTAAAAGACTGTATTTAAAACCAAAAATTAATATACTGATTGTTTCTATTTCTAGCAGTGATAACAAGTGAGAATTTTAAGTTTTTCTTTATCATTACTATTATCATTGAAAGGTCTCATTAAATTGTCATGACTCTTTAATGGTCATAAAAACAAAAGCCATCACAAAGGAGTAGAGAGAAATTGAATGATTGTATGAAATTAACAGGCTTTCAATTACATTCTCTCAGTGTCCCATTGTCAGTGATCCATGCTCAAACTAATATCAATCATGTTTTCAGTGTTAATCAGAAGCCATTATAACACGCTGTTGATAAGACCATGGGTAGTTTAATATATTCTGTGTTAACTTCCACTTAAATAACGTCCACTTGTAACATAATTTCTTCATGCCTTTTACGATTACAATGGGGTTTCTATTAGCTAACATAAAAGGAAATCAACTTCTTTTGAAAGTCACCCAAGTTCTGTTACCAATCCAAAAAACACCATCATTTTAAAATAGTACTAGTTCACAGGTTTTAATTAATAATTCAGATTTTAAAACTGTTTAATAGCACAGAGATCATAGACAAGACTAATTTTACCATTTCATGTGAATATACTTTGAGCAAAATCTGTTTTAAGTATCTAACCTGTATTTCAAGTAAATTTCTGCCAGCCAGCAACATAATATAATTCACATAATTTTGAAGCAATGTACAGTGAAGGTAGCCATACAAACCCAGTAATATTTTCTTTTCCCTGTAAGACCTTTATAAACCCCAGATTTATTCTTCTATACGGAGAAGCCAGAGAGAACCACCCTGTTCTGTTTTTGTCCTATCCATTTTTTTGCTTAAGAGAAAAATAGCTTAGTGTGAGATCATTCCCTGAGATGGTCTCAAATTTTACATTATTTGGAGAAATTCCCATAAACCACAAAGGTGACCTGCCCAGGCTGTCCTGGTACTCAAGGCACAAGTCCTGCCGTGCTGGTTGCTATTAAAGATCCCAATTGTCGAGGTTGCTCTCATTAAGCCATTCTGATGACCAGGGCTTATCGGATCCTGCGGTTTTATTGCTGGTTTTGGAGGAAGCATTTGGCAGAAGCATAAGCAAAAATGCAGTCACAAACAAGGCTCTGTTCCAAAGGCCAGCAGGAAGTGCCTGAGAATGGCCCATAAAATGAGCTTTAAAGAATTACTGGGCCATATGCTCTCTCCTGGAGCAACCAAGGTGCAGTGGAGGGAAAAGGGCCACCAAAATGTACTTAAAATTAAGTCCAAGCAATGCTAAGCATTGCAATGCCTAACTGTAAGGAGAATAAATCTTTGCAGCTGCCACATGTAGGAATGAATCTCAGCCCAATTAAAGCAAGAAAACTGTGTACTGGCTGCCAAGACCTGAGGATCACAGTCAGAGGATATGTTTGGCGGTGCCAGCCCCCATCACAGAAGGAGGCCAGTGGTTTGCCAACTCTCATAACTGAGAGGAAGTCTGTGGGTACCCAGGGTTTGTTGACCCCGACCAAGAGAACAGCACCTGAAAAGGTAGAGATAGGAAAATCTTCACCAGGAAAAGGCCCATGCTTCAAGCCGGACGTAGAGTAGTTGAGTTTCCAAAGTAAAAATAATACTATTTATTGAATCTTTCTTGATTGGCAATGCATGAATTACTTTGTTACAGTGTTTTAAATCTTCTTTATTTTTCCTTTATTCTTTCATATATCAAGAATAACTACTATGTACCCAACACTCAGTGAAGCAGTTTCATTGAATCTTCATGATGACCCTGAAATGTAGATACCAATATCACATTCATTTAACAAAGGAGAATATTGAGGTTCATGGTGGATTAGCAACTGACTTAAGACCACACAGTTTCTACTTGTCAAGGCAGAAAAGGAGATAGTCTGGTTCCAGGACTCACTCTCACAAGCAACATGTTATTCTGTTATTCTTTCCAGATGTTAACTGGGATGTCCCTGCCACTTGCAACATATAAAGTGGCATAAACTGCCACTCCAAGCTCAAACAAACCAACACAAAAGCTCAAGGCCTTTCCAAAGAGTTCTGCAAATTCTTGGGTTGGTGTGGGAAGTGCTGTGTTGTCAGCCTTTAGAAATAGTTCCCTGGTGGCTCAGACAGTAAAGAATCTGCCTGCCAATGCAGGAGATCTGGATTTTGTCCCTGAGTTGGGAAGATTCTAAACCTAACCTTAACCCCAGGAGAAGGAAATATGGCAACCTTCTTCAGTATTCTTGCTGAGACTTTCATGGACAGAGAAGCCTGCTGGGCTGCAGTCCATGGGGCTGCAAAGAGTTGAACATGTCTGAGTGACTAACACTTTCATTTTTTCACTTTCCCTTTCTGATATCCTTACTCCTATGAATCTTTTCTTCTTTTTCTTTTCCCTCCACATGTGTTCTTAATTTGTCTCCATCCACCTGTCCCTGCAAAGCAGGAACTCAGCCACTTATTTTGGCCTACATACAGAAATACACACCTGCTAACAGTCATGTCCGACTCTGTGCGATCCCATAGATGGCAGCCCACGAGGCTCCGCTGTCCCTGGGATTCCCCAGGCAAGAACACTGGAATGGGTTCCCATTTCCTTCTCCAATGCATGAAAGTGAAAAGTGAAAGTGAAGTCACTTAGTCATGTCCCATTCGTAGCTACTCCATGGACTGCAGGCTACCAGTCTCCTCCGTCCATGGGATTTTCCAGGCAAGAGTACTGGAGTGGGGTGCCATTGCCTTCTCCGTACCTGCTAACACACACACACACAAATTTTCACACTTTGTGCCTCTATTGTCCAGCTTATTGATTTAGTAATATGTGACCCAAACACCTTAAAATCCAATATAAGATATTTACTTCTTAAAAGTTATCTAGTTCCTGCCTTCTGTAACTTATGTCTATTCTTTCTCTTTTTTTCTATAATGTTCCCACTACAGTCCTCTCTTTGAAGAGCAAGGGAGATCTAAATATTCCCATTTTCCTCTGCAAAGAAGTCCACCTCCCTCCAGCTCCACCTACGAAACTCAGAAATTGATGGATCTATCCTACTTCACAGTGCTTGTAAGTAAAGGAAATAAACTTTAATTCCAAATATCATTGCTCCAGAGGACATTTGCTTAACCCCTTAATTGTGCCTCTAACTAGCATCTAATCAAAGACACAGACCATATAATCTGCCCCCAGACCAGCGCTCATTTTTTCTCTTTCGACACCTCAAAAGCAATGTTGATTACTTTGAGGGTGTAAAATCTGATTTTCAGCTCTAAGATTTCCTTTACTCTGCTCCTGGGTCTCCATCAATCAAATATTGTTTTCCCCCTTTGCAAATCCTCTGAAGAAGCTTCAGCATTAAGATCTGGTGCTAAAGTAAACAGGACCAAGGAGCACATGTTCACCTTCATGATACAGCTCCCACATTGGAGGTACATGTTCTCGTTTTTGCCCACAGAAAACATCTTCTTGTGCCAGAAGCTGGTACTTTGCCCAGTGAAAGGGAACTGGTGAAAATTACCAAGAATAATTCTCTAGTTCTGCATTAGTCCTGCTGAATTCCCAGATATAACATAATGTAGCTTTTGTAATCAAAATACTCTTTATAAATCTCAAGACATTGCAGTAAGGTGATTCTGAATTTATATCTCTATTAACTTGCCCCTTGGAAGAGGGCTGCTCATGGAGAACACCAAAATTGTTACTATTTCCTGTTTCTTCGAGGTTTTGAATAAGCTGAAATTCTTGGCACTGTAATTAATTTTCCCAGGTCTTTATTAAGTGGCATACAAAAATATGTCTACTTAGACCAGTTTCATTTTCCACTATCATTTCCAAGATGATTTCCACCACATTTTCAGTTGCAGAGTCTGCAATATTACTGTGTTTCCTAGTACAGCTTAGTAACATGACATAACCTAATAAAGCGCAACACTACTGTCAAATTCTGTAAAAGGGGCAATAGCTAAGTCTTGATATTGGGCATAAATTTGGAATGGTTATATGCAAACAGGAAGTAAAGAGATACTTTAAGAGAGTCTCGTGTCAAATTCATTTACAAGCCATGTTAAAATTTCTCTTCTTTGGTGTAAAGGGATTTTTATAAAAATTCAGAAATAAATGGAGACAGCTAGTGAGCTGTTCTTTGGTTTTCTGAGAATAGTGAATCTAATGAGAACCATTTCCTTATGTTTTTTAAGAAAAATATATAGAATAATAGTGAGGAGGGGGCTGAAAGATTTTTTTTCCTATTGGCTTAGCATCAAGATTTTCAGAGAGAAAAGTGTTTAATAAACAAAGCAAGGAAACAACTATGAAATAATTGGTCTATTATAATATACATTCAAGACTGGATTTGAATTTCTATCAATGGACTCATTTTTTATGACTAATGATGGTAAAAGCAGTGTAAGCTATGACTGAAAAAAAAAAATTTCTAAACGTGACCTGTCCATCTTGCTTTCTAAATTTGCACAATCCCTATAGTTAAAACTAAGTGAATGAGAGAGAAGCAGAAGTGAAGGATGGACCGATATGTTTGATAGCATAGGACAGAATGAGATGTCAGGTTACTGAAGACTGCAGATCTTCACTGTTTCTGAAAAGAAAAGAAGTTGAAGTAGGCATGCAAAGATTAAACATCCCACTAAGGAATTAGGCACCAGATAATTGGTGATGGAACAAAATGATCAAGAACACAGGTTGAGGATCAGACAGAATAAGTTCAAGTGGATAATGGTATCCACTATGTGTTAGCTGTTGATACAGGGCAGATTCCATAGTTTCTTTCTATCTCAGTTCTCATCACTTTAAATAGAGCTACTGGTAATTCATTGGAGGTTCACTGGTTAGGAGATGGCACTTTCATCACTATGGCTCGGGTTCAGTCCTTGGTAAGGAGATTAAGATCCCACAAGCTGCAAGGCCAAAATGGAGCTCCCAAGAGCACCTGTGTCAGAGAACTAGAGATGCAATATCTCTAAAACTTTTAAAAGATGCTAGGAACTAAATAAATGTTATTGGGAACTGTGTATTGCTAATGATAAACAAAAGAAGGATGTTTAGAAATTTTTAATGGGTTTCATTTTCTGTTCTCATCTCAGTGTTTAATGATGTAATAAAACGTATTTTCTTAAAGGCTGAGTATGGAACTCCCTTTTCTGCTCAACCAGTGGCCAGCTCAAATGCTCAGTGAATTAATGAAAGAAAAAAAGGCTGAAACTCAAAGCATATGCATTTTATTCCAGGCACTGCCACATCATATTGTATTTTACTATAGAGAATGTTTCGCCAATTTGACAGGAGTGTTAGATGGAGGGTCATTGCACCTCTCTGCTCAGAAAGCTACACAGCCCAGCTGGAGGCAGAAGTAAACCTCCCAGACTGGTGAATGAGTAGACAGAAAAGTCGCAGGCTGTTCTGCTTTTTCTTGGTCTTGGATGGTGCCTTTTGGCAAATGCTCACTTTCCTGCCTTTTATTCCACAAGAAGGATGGTGCCAGTATATTTTTAGTCAGTAATCTCTAATCTCTAAAGGGATTTATTAAGGCTACTTGTGCTCCTTGATTCATAAATGATACAAGTATTGCTCAAGTGAAAAAAGAAGATTATTTGAAAGAGGTCAATCCTCAGATGAATAAAGGATGCACTGTGTAGTGTTGTAGAAGACTCTTGAGAGTTCTTTGGACTGCAAGGAGATCCAACCAGTCCATCCTAAAGGAAATCAGTTCTGAATATTCATTGGAAGGATTGACGCTGAAGTTGAAACTCCAATACTTTGGTGACCTAATGTGAAGAACTGACTCATTGGAAAAGATCCCGATGCTGGGAAAGGTTGAAGGTGGGAGGAGAAGGGGAGACAGAGGATGAGATGGTTGGATGGCATCACTGACTCAATGGGCATGAGTTTGAGTAGGCTTCAGGAGTTGGTGATGGACAGGAAAGCCTGGTGTGCTGTGATCCTTATTGTCGTAAAGAGGTGGACATGACTGAGTGATTGAACTGAACTGATAGCATATAGGAAGAAATGGATTCAGATGTGTTTCTGTGTGTGTGTGTGTGTGTGTGTGTGTGTGTGTGTGTGTGTGTGAGAGAGAGAGAGAGAGAGAGAGAGAGAGAGAAAGAGAGAGAGAGAGAGAGAGAGAGAGAGAGAAATCAAGGTTATCTTTTTTCCAGAATGAACATTTGAAGATTTTGCTGAGGAGCCGTGAATGGCAGTGAGAAATTATTCCATTTTGACCATCAAAGTAGCTAATCTGAAGAATTCTGAGGTTTAATTGGATTTCAGCTAAAAATTTGAATGCATCCACTAAGCTTGGAGGGGCACAGTGAAAGGGGCTTTCCAGCACAATGGAAGTGTTAGGTAGGTAGAATAGGGAAACAGAGTCCAAAATGGTTTGACAGAAGGAAATTCTTATTTATTGACCTAGTTCACAGTTACTGAAGCTTTATAAACACCATAACATTTAATCTTCACAGTGTCCTTGAGATATAGCTACTGTGACACAAAGTTCAGAAAGGTTAAGTAACTTACCCAAGGCTGAACAGCTAGAAGAGGTCCAGAAAGGAACTCCTACCTAATTCTGATTCCAGAAGCATTTTCAGCTCTTCAGGATACCACTCTGGTCATACCATGGAGGGAGAGGGGGAAACCAGAGGAACGGGAGAAGGGGCAAAGAGGAAGCAAAGCAGAATTTCCTTTTATTCAAAAGTCTTCCTGCATTTTTGGAAAGTCCTAATGTGGTACAAAAGTCCTCACACATGGTAGCAAAAAAGCCAAACTGATCACTGGCCTCCCAGAGGTCTGAGGGAGTTCAGGCAGAGCTTCAGTTGTATTTAGCTCCTGTGCCAGATCATCAGCTAAGGGGGCTGGAGGTATGCATTTTGGTGGAAGATATGGTGAACCTATGTCCTTTCAGAAGCAATCTCACTCTTCTCTCCCTTTTGATCCATTTTTGTGATGCTCATTACAGTAAAAGGGACTGATTTCCTTGAAGTATGGCTCCAGGCTCCTTGGTAAGAGGGGTAAATATGAACAGCTACACCAACCAGACTCCTCTCCTACAGAGTACATAATATGCCCTTTTATTCATCATGATGGTTTAATCAGAAAGTTCAATTTCAAAATTTGATACCTATGTAGAATATAAACGTAGAGTTTTCAAGGAAATGGGGCAGAACTCCTAGCAAAAATGTGTTACTACTCCTGCTTATACATAGAGTAAGAAATGTTGGCTCCAGGCTCCTTGGTAAGAGAGGTAAATATGAACAGCTACACCAACCAGACTCCTCTCCTACAGAGTACATAATATGCCCTTTTATTCATCATGATGGTTTAATCAGAAAGTTCAATTTCAAAATTTGATACCTATGTAGAATATAAACGTAGAGTTTTCAAGGAAATGGGGCAGAACTCCTAGCAAAAATGTGTTACTACTCCTGCTTATACATAGAGTAAGAAATGAAATCTGTTCAAAGACCTCCCACACACTTAAGCTCTGAGTTTACCAGAGTTTTTACTCTATGAATTTCAATCTGCAAGAACTTCCACAACTAAAATTAGGGAGATTGACTTCATGGTTGTTGCTAAATACTTTTTTTTTTCCTATTAAATTGTTTTACTCTGAGCAAGGTCTTTGGAGTCACAGATGCAATCTGCATTTTCTTTGCAGCTTTCATCAGCTCAGCCCTCAGGGGAGCTGAGGTTCCCTGATAAGGACTTTTGCATGCATTGTCATTTAAAGACGGAAAGGGAGAGACCAGAGAGAGAGGGAAGCCAGAGCCAGAGTGTGCACCTAATTTAAATAAAATCCCATTGTTTTCCCAAGCACTTTCACGTCTTTCATCTTTGTAACTACTTACAGTAACCTTGACAGGGTCACAGGGAAGATATTAGTAATATATGGGATAGATATACTTGGTTCTATGGGTGACGCACTTAAGTGTTATACAAACAAATATATACATATTTTCATGTTAAAAGGTGAGCATTGCTCATTAAAAATTTCTTCTTCTCATAGGTGGAAGGTGAGAAAGGTGAAGTCGTTCAGTCGTGTCCGACTCTTTGTGACCCTATGGAATGTAACCTACTAGGCTTCTCTGTCCATGGGATTCTCCAGGCAAAAATACTAGAGTGGACTGCCATTTCCTTCTCCAAGGCATCTTCCCGACCCAGGGATCGAACCCGGGTCTCCCGCATTGGAGGCAGACGCTTTAACCTCTGAGCCACCAGGGAAGCCCAAGTGACACTAATTTTCTGGATACAGTGGTCATTAATATGTACTTTTAAACAAATATTTTTACTAAAAATCTAAAATCAATTTGATTGGGAAGAATAAATAATAGTATATGTGGTACCTGAATATTTTTCAAACCCTACAGTTAACATATAGATGCCTGAAGCTTCAGCTCAGTTCAGTCGCTCAGTCATGTCCAGCTCTTTGCAACTCCATGGACTGCAGCACACTAGTCCATCGCCAACTCCCAGAGTTGACTCAAACACCTGTCCTGAAGTTTGGGGATGATTTAAGGAAACGGGCGATTTGAGCTCCAGAGGATATGGTGGATCAGGAGACAGGAAACTTTTGAGAGAACCAGAGGTGGTTTGTATTAGGAGTGAACAGGGATGGGATTGGGAGGTAGAGGGGAGAGAGAAACAGAAGCAAAATGGAAGTCAGCTTATAGAATTCTAAAGATGTTTCGAAAAAAGTCTACTCAAGCTAAAGTAGTTTGTGTTCTTGTGTCAATACATCTCTCCTCCCCCAGACTTTTATAAGTGTTTTGTTACAAACCAAAGGCAATTTAAGTGTGTTTAGCAAGTGCGTTATGTGGCAGACAGAACTAAAAGCTCCATCCACTCTTGGATCCAAACCAGCGTGAAGAAAAGAAGGAAAACTGTATGAGGCTGTGCAGAGATAGAGGTGGAGCTGGACAGACGGCTGGAATGAATGACTGTCCACTGTGATGCGCGTGAATCTGAACACTGATTCTCCTATAGAACAGTGAGTAGATTTTATCGAGATTTGAAGAGTCACAGAGCGCCTACTGGTAGCAGTTTCATATAAATGAAATTGGTCTGGGTTATAGTTCTTCTTTCTGACAAAGTTGAAATTGTTACTTTCAGTCTCAGACTCATTCTGCAGAATCTCTCAGGTTCTCTTTAAGTATCTGCATCTCATAGTCAAGTGCTCAAGAAGTAATGGTTGATTTAACATGTAAAAAATAAGTGAATTGCTTGCATTTCATTATAACATCATAAGAATCTCTTAAATGTAGAGTTTACTCATTAGTTCTTGTATCATGAAAATATTTATAAGCCCTGCTGTTGCTGCTGCTAAGTTGATTCAGTCATGTCCAACTCTGTGTGACCCCATAGATGGGGTCTCTCCCATTCCTGAGATTCTCCAGGCAAGAACACTGGAGTGGGTTGCCATTTTCTTCTCCAATGCATGAAAGTGAAAAGTGAAGGTGAAGTCACTCAGTAGTGTCCGACTCCTAGCGACCCCTATCCAACTGCGATTGTGTGTATGAATTCCTTGTGAAAAATGAGTAAATGGACTTGTTTTTGTATTCCCCAGTGCTGGCACACAGTATGAACTCAGAGAAATAAAAATGACTTTAAATCACTTACTAAATGATTTAAGCTTCTTAAGGGTTAAAGTTGGAATTAGGGTTATGTTTTCCCTGGTTGCTCAGAGGATTAAGAATCTGCCTGCAATGCAAGGGACCAAGATTCGATCCCTGGGTTGGGAACATCCCGTAGAGAAGGGAATGGCCACCCACTGGAGTATTCTTGCCTGGTGAGTTCCATGGACAGAGGAGCCTGGCAGGCTATAGTCCATGGGGTCCCAAAGAGGCAGACATGACTGAGCTACTAACACACATACTCGGGTTAGGTTATATTATGCTCCTTCTTGCCACTTCATCTGTTGTTCAGGAAAACTCAGTGAATACTTTTCTTTCATGTTTCTCAGAACACAAACTTTCTTCCCTTTAGAGTCCTTTGCCCTTTTGTTTCCTCTACTTGAAACATTTCTCCAGATCCCCACATTCCTGGATTCTTTCTGACATTCAAATTTCTGACTACATGTTGCCTTCTTAGGGAAGCCTCTCTTGGACAAACAATTTAAAATAGCAGCTCCCTATCACTCTCTACTTTTTTCCCTAAAGGTCTAATCACTGTCAGAAACGGTGATTGGTTTATCTCAAGTTTTCCAAATTAGACTATAAGGAGAATAGGGATCTTGTCTTCCTGCTGTAACTAGGTCAGTACTCACAAAAAGCAGGTATTAAACAAGTATATGTTTAATGCATTAATAAATAATTATAACTCTAAAGTGAATTGTGAATGCAAGATAACTACCTGTAGAGTCAACCATATTTTCTTCTAGAATTGAAGAGAGGATAAGACCAATTTTTGTTGGATCATTGAAGATTTCAGAGAGAAAAGGCTAGGATTTATTCTGAAAAATGACATGGTAGCCAGACTCTACAACAGTCCCCCAATGAACTTCCTCTGCTACCTTCCTGCCACAATATACTAGGATTGGTCTATGTGCCCATGTTATGGCAGAAATGATGGCTCATTGCCTCTGAAGTCTGATTATAAAAGATCATGGCCCGGGAGAGAGAAAGCCAAACCTGAGAGGAAGTTTATTTGTTGTATATAAAAGGAAAGAGTGGTCACATAGTTGAAAGATAGTGTTTGGGCTTTGAATCTAGATAAGCCTGTGTTTTAATTTAGTTCTTAGATTTATAAAGTGTGAGACACTAAAAAGTTTACTTTTCAGCTATTTTTATAGTGTTCCTTAATGTGCATAGTATCTCATATCTAAAGGATATTCAACAATCATTTGTTGGAAAGAAGAATGGATAGGTAAATCAAATCTATAAATTGGTTTTTAAAATAATTATGTTATTTGATTATTGTGAGAACAAATGAAATACTGTAAGTAACCAGTTTAAATACTATGCCAAATAACCCTCAATAAGTTATATGTTTACCTATTAAGTATGTACTATTATTATGCCTATTTTGCATTGTAGTCTTTTAGTCACTCAGTCGTGTTTGACTCTTTGCAACCCCATGGACTGTAGCCTGCAAGGTTCCTCTGTTCATGGAATTCTCTTGGCAAGAATCCTGGAGTGGGTTGCCGTTTCATTCTTCAAGGGGTCTTCCTGACTCAGCCATAGAACCTACATCTCCTTCATTGGCAGGAAGATTCTTCACCACTGAACCACCAGGGAAGCCACATGTGAAATGCTAAATGTGAACGCTTAAGAAAACTTGCCAAAAGGTCACTAAACTAGTAATTAATTGCTGGAGTTAAAGTTTCAAATCCCAAGGAACTACAGGTTTTTGTTTTTTTTTTTTTTACCACGATGATCTAGTTGATGTAGTACATTCTAATTTCTGCTGCAATCATAGTCTGTTCATTGTCTGACCTAGAAGTGTTTGCATGGCAGGGCCAGAAGTTTACTTAAAGCATTCTAAATGAAAAGTAGGGACTGATATAAAGCTATCAGGAGAAATCTCATGCAAACAAATATAGGAAACATGTCTGAGAACAGGAAGGCCATCAGACAGTTGTTCCCTTCCTCCATCTCTCTATTTCTTTATTCCTGGTAAATCATCACGGTCTTGGTCATCTCTGCTTTCTTTGAGCTTCTGTCCCATTCTTGTCTCTGCAGATCAGTCTCCCTGTGTTTACTTATATTTCATGCAGCCATAAAATATCAAGACTATATATTCCTTGCCTTAACATAGCTCCTCTATATACCTCTCAGCTCTTGAATCTACAGTGAATTTGGCTTGTGTCTCTTACTTGAAATATTTGAGATGTTGAATGTCAGATGTCTGTGACTATAGAAAAGAAGTTACTCATCCAGCAACTAGACTTACTCTTTTATAAGACAGGTAGAAACTGTAATTATCTTCAGCATAATGATTAATCAAGGAGATCACTGTCCAATTGCCTCAATTAGGGATTTATTTTAAGAGTAGAGCAGGTACAGTCCAATCACTTATTCAGTAATCAGAAGCAGCTGAAAAATAACCTATTTACTTAGAAATACTAGAGCCAGGTATATGGAAAACATAAAATTTCTGATTTGCTATCTTTGAACTTTTATGTATCCTCTTACCTTATTAGATAAGTCTCTATGACCTTTTTAATTAAAACTGTCATAGATGTAAATACCAAACCAAATTTCTTGAATTTTCTCATGTTATGACTGTCACTTATAAAACCAAAAATGATGTAGTTCTTTTGAGGCATGATTGTAAGCCACTGTAGATGCCCCCATATCCCCTCAGCCCCTCTAGGAAGCCACATGACACTTTGGGAGGTGATTATAGGTGATGACATGCTACCTTCAGCACCTGGGCTCTCTGCCTGAAACTGCTCTATGGGCTTATTTATTCCTTGAGCATAGTATGAGTTGCATCCCAGGTATGACAGCTGGGGATTTAATGTCCTCAGGAGTGACCCTCAACCTAGGAAGTAAGGAAATTGGTAGGTAAGTACTCCAGCTTCCTTGCCCTGTGATGGGGCAAACGTGTGGTGTGTTCTATACAGTTTCTCAGAGGGGTCTACTGTACTGATAACCTACTCTCTAGCTTCCTTTCTGTGGGTGTTCTCTCTTTCCTTTATAGTTCCCTTCTCCTTCACCACGCTGCCTGAAACTGCCTTCATCCAAATCCTCATCATGAATTCTAATTTTGAAGAAAGTCAAGCAAACAGACAGAATATACTATGGACGTTTAAAACAAGCTTTATCCACTAATTTATTAAGCAACTACTCTTTGCCAAGGACTGCTCCAGAAGCTGAAAATACAGCAATGAGCTAAACAGGCAAAGAGAGTCATCTCCTGTGGGAAACCCGTGTTTCTCTCTGTCTCTCTCTCTTTTTTTTAATGGCACATATGGAGTTTCCTCAAGCTTCACATTAAGTTTGAACAGCCAGTATTTTTATTTCTTCATAAAGCAGAGACTATGATGCCTTCCAGAAACAAATCAATTGTTGTTTTCCTTTCAGTGAATTATTACCTAAAACATCAAATAAGGTGACTTTATTGTTGTTACCACTATTAAAATGTTGAAGAGAGGCAGAGAAATTCACAATGGTATTCAGCAGCCCAGACATGCCGCAACATCAAACATCTGCCCTGAATCCATCTTTGGGACTACACAGTTAACAGTATAAAATATTAAGACTCACCTCTGGACCGTAAGAGGTGCTGTGCTGCATAGTAAGTACAGATGGATCCTCTGATGCTTTGAGTCTGAACCCCCATGTGGAAGCCACAGGCAGGCAAGGCAATTGGCTCGCCAAAGCAAAAAATGTTTTTGATATTCTGTTTTTGAAAAGTTCTCTTGCTTGTCATCACAAAGTCACTTAAAATCAGGAGTCAATTTTGTATTCAAGAGGTTCTCTTTCTATCAGCAAATGGTTTATAGACACTTTCACTAAATCACTTCTCTAAAAGAAATAGTCAGGATGTAATCTGCATTGGCTTAAGGATATCCCTGCCTAAAGACAAAGGAATGGCATAGATAACCTACTAAGAACCCATTATGCCTCAAAATCTGTGAAAATTTCTTCACATTTTTTGCTTCACGTTCAAAGCAGTTTTGGTTGTGATCACTGAAAGACAGACTTTCTTTATTCATCTAAAGAAAGTATAACTTTTTCTATACTTTTACATACAAAGAATCTTCCTGCAATATGGGAGACTGGGGTTCGACCCCTGGGTCAAAGGGAAATCCCCCGGAGAAGGGAATGACAACCGACTCCAGTATTCTTGCCCGGAGAATCCCGTGGAAAGAGGAGCCTAGTGGGCTACAGTCCATGGGGTCACAATGAGTTGGATGCAACTGAGTGACTTATGCTGTCACATACATCATATACTTTCATATGTTTGTTTGTTTGCATATATATATATATATATTCAACTGTATAATATGCATCTTATGTACTATGCTATTTATGATTTTATATATTAATACATCTATATATGCATGTCTCTAGTAATTCAATAGATCCTCAAAATAATTTTTAATGTAGATACAGAGCTAATGCTGCTCTAATTTAAAAAAAAATGAGATAATGAGGGCTCAAAATGAAACTTGCTCAAACTCATACATCTTCAGCATGTCGTAGAACCAGTTCATTTATCTCCAAATTCCTGCTTCTTTCCAATATTTCATGCTGACTTTACATATCTTGCATTTAGTCTTCTATACTTTTTCCATACCAGTAAGTTCATAACTAAGTTTTCTCCAGATAAAAATGTAAACACTTAAAATAATAACCATTCAGGGTCCTGTGAGTGATAAACAAAATACTATGCCATATTTCATTTTATTAAATTAAAAAATAAACTTCTTTCATACATGGAAGCATCTCACAGAAATAGATTTTTGTAGCATTTTCATTCCTATTGCTTAATAAGAAAAGCATTATGGAATAAGCATTTAGAAAGTTTGGGTCCCAGGATGAGCCTGACTACAAATGTTCCTGTACCATGTCTTAGAAAATTACATGATCTTTGTCAGCTTCTGCTTCAGTTCAGTTCAGTTCAGTTCAGTCGCTCAGTCGTGTCCAACTCTTTTTGACCCCATGAATCGCAGCACACCAGGCCTCCCTGTCTATCACCAGCTCCCGTAGTTCACTCAGACTCATGTCCATCAGTGATGCCATCCAGCCATCTCATCCTCTGTTGTCCCCTTCTCCTCCTGCCCCCAGTCCCTCCCAGCCTCAGAGTCTTTTCCAATGAGTCAACTCTTTGCATGAGTTGGCCAAAGTACTGGAGTTTCAGCTTCAGCATCATTCCCTCCAAAGAAGTCCCAGGGTAGATCTCCTTCAGAATGGACTGGTTGGATCTCCTTGCAGTCTAAGGGACTCTCAAGAGTCTTCTCCAACACCGCAGTTCAAAGGCATCAATTATTTGGTACTCAGCTTTCTTCACAGTCCAACTCTCACATCCACACATGACCACAGGAAAAACCATAGCCTTGACTTAGACGGACTTTTGTTGGTGAAGTAATGTCTCTGCTTTTGAATATGCTATCTAGGTTGGTCATAACTTTTCTTCCAAGGTGTAAGTGTCTTTTAATTTCATGGCTGCAGTCACCATCTGCAGTGATCTTGGAGCCCCCCCCCAAAATAAAGTCTGACAGTTTCCACTGTTTCCTCATCTATTTCCCATGAAGTGATGGGACCAGATGCCCTGATCTTAGTTTTCTGAATGTTGGGCTTTAAGCCAACTTTTCACTCTCCACTTTCATTTTCATCAAGAAGCTTTTTAGTTCCTCTTCACTTTCTCCCATAAGGGTGTTGTCATCTGCATATCTGAGGCTATTGATATTTCTCCCGGCAGTCTTGATTCCAGCTCGTGCTTCTTCCAGCCCAGCGTTTCTCATGATGTAATTAAAAATAAGCAGGGTGACAATATACAGCCTTGACATACTCCTTTTCCTATTTGGAACCAGTCTGCTTCTGCTTACTTATCTGTAAAATGAGTTTATAATTTTCCCTGCCCCTTAGTTTTGCTAAATGGTCTGAGATTTTGAGTATTTAGCTATCTCCATTGGCAGAATGCATCTTAAAAAAAAAAAAAAAGATGCTAAGTCTCTTCAAGGACTCAGGAAACTATAATGACCCATGAGCTAAATACAGCCTCATGCCTGTTTTTATAAATAAAGTGTTATTGAAATATGGCAACATTCATTTGTTTCCATATGGCTGCTTTTATCCTGAAATAGCAAAAGACCTTGGCTTATAAACCAAACGTATTTACTGCATGGTTCTGTACACATAGAAAAGTTGTGCTAACCCTTGGTCTTACCTCTTCACCAACACTCATTCAGACTAGTATTTTGATCAAGGCTGGCTGGTCTGCATGTAACACAGCTAAGAACAGGATCTGAGAAAGGAAATTGAAAGTGCCCTCAAACAAAGGTAACTGCTCCATGGAACAGATAAAAGTCAAACCTAAGAGTTTCAAGATGAACTGGAGATATCAATCCTCAGGCATTCAGCAATAGTAGAAGAGTGGTACTAGGGGGGAAGGTTGAGAAAGTTGACTTTGAAAAGCCATGATCCCCAAACACAAATGAAACTTCTTTTATTTGAAAAACTAAGCTGTTTCAACTCACAGTTTTTTATTAAAAGTATTTATGAGTACCCTTCCAGTCCTTCACACATAAACCATGCAACACCCTTACCCAGCCACTGTACGTTCAAGCTTTGTGACGCGTATGAAGCAGGATTTACCTGCACTACAACAGTGAACGGGAGATAAATTGGGTGATTTCATTACTTTCTCTTCAATGAAATCCTTATTTTATTGCTAAGCTTTGACACGTTTTCCAGAACCTCAACTATCTTTTCTCTCGCCCACTAAGAAGCAGCAGCAGCACCAAAAAATCATCTGGACATCTGGATATTGCATTCAATAATTTATTGGAATCTCAGTCACACTGCTACAATGAAAGTAGCGAAGATAAAAAGGACTTCACCCACACTACAAATAAAGGAGTTAGAATGATAGTCTTTTTTTTTTTTTTTTGCTACTTTCAAAATATTAAATTTTATCAGTCAGAATCTAACAGCTCTGGGACCAGAACACACTTTTGTTGTTAACAATATCTCAATCACACATATTGCTTTTCCAATGCAACTTGCAGGGGACTGATTTGTGATAAAGCTGATATAGGAAATGCAGAGGGGGACAGACATATAGCCAAATAAATCAGGTCAAAATGAAATTGATGGAATGGACTCAAAGGCAAATCCTCACTCACTTTCTCCAGTTTTGATGCAGCATTTGGTGTTAATAGCTACCTTTGAAACCTTTGTATCTGACCTATTTATAGGTAGAATAAAGCACCAAAAACTACTAACATCGAGGCAGTGCTTCCATTTTACGTTTGTCTTTAGGTGATAAACAAGCTTTCTCTAGAGGAGAAATGTCACCCTGTGGTACAGCTTTGGGCTTTGTACAAGAGTTTACTGTGTCTTCAGCCAGTGATACATCCTACCAGGAGGGGCAGGATGAGGGTAGAGGAGTCTTATTTAGGGTAATTGGAGTCTTTACTTTTAATTACTGCATTGTACTGCCTCCAAAGCAAATAACCACTTGCATTGTAAGTGGAAAATGAGCTCTGTCAACTGTGGATTATTTAATAAATGAAAATGAGAAAAGGAGGATAGAGATAAGAAAGCAAATCTAGGTGTTAACCTCAAGCTCTTTACAAAAATAAATTCTAGATGAATCACAGAACTAGATATAATAAATGAAATTACAAGAGTATTTAAGGGGAATAGTTTTATAATTCTAGGCTTGAGAAAACATTTTTGCATGTGTCACAAGACAAAACAAATTTAAAGGAAATCAATGATACATTAAA
>SJYC01099696.1:0-16549 GCA_006408675.1 Madoqua kirkii
GGCAATCCACTACTGTATTCTTGCCTGGAGAACCCCATGGACGGAGGAACCTGGTGGGCTACACAGTCCATGGGGTCACAAAGAGTTGGACACAATTGAAATGACTCAGCATGCATGCACACATTAAAAATGAAGACTTAAAAAAAATGCTTTTAAATCTTAAAGCCACAATAGTCATTTTAATATTATTCTACTTTCTCTATATTCACACTGCACATGCAATTCTTACCAACACAATATCTTTAAGATTTACACAAGTATAATGCATATATGCATATATTTGTGAAGTCCACCCACAAGGTGAATCAGATTCTGCCTCTACTACAATATTCTAAGAACAGGAACACTGCAGACCTTTCTTCCTTATTCTTTCAGAGGTAATATGTGAGGAACAAATATATATTTTTCTAGTTGCCCAGAATAAAAATTGCTTTTATGCCTTAGATGATCCATAGCTGTCTTCAGCATATTTTTCCTAAAACCAATTTTTTTGGGGGTGATGGGATGTGTCAGTGGAGTCACAGAAATTGGTCTGATAAAAATGTTTCAATCTGGATTAATTCCTTTTTGAGAAACATGTTCATAGTCATTGTATAGGAGGCAACTGAGGCAGTAGCCGCATCTTGTGGGGAAGGGAGTACAAAATGAACTTGTGCTTTACAATCTTTGGGGAAACAAATCTTTTCCTGTCCTTTCTCTTCCTTTTTTTTTCTTTCTTTCTGTATTCCTTCCTTCCCTCCCTTTTTCCTTCATTCTTTTTTTTTCTCTCTTCCCTTCCTTCCTTTTTCTTTCATTCTTTTTCAATTCTCATTGTAACATAGACCCAATCTCAAGAATAACAGCTCTAAGCAAATCTAACCAGTAAGTTATAAGAGTGGTTGCTGGAGGATGAGGGTGGGATAATTATCACTTGGCAAGTGGCATGAGGGGATACTTTAGGGTACCAAAAATGTCTATCTTCATTTGAATGGTGGACACACAGCTCAGTGTGCTGTGCTGTGTTTAGTCGCTCAGTTGTGTACGACTCTTTGTGACCTCATGGACTGCAGCCGGCTAGGCTCCTCTGTCCATGGGAATTCTCCAGGCAAGAATACTGGAGTGGGTTGCCATGCCATTTTCCAACACAGCTGTATACCTATGTAAAAATTCAATGAGCTACACACTTCAAATTAGGTTATTTTATGGTGTATATGGGCTTTGCTGGCAGCTCAGTGGTAAAGAATCCACCTACCAATCCAAGAGATATGGGTTTAACCCCTGGGTCAGGAAGATCCTCTGGATTAGGAAACGGCAACCCACTCCAGTATCCTTGCCTGGTAAATCCAAGGACAGAGGAGCCTGGTAGACTACTACAGAGGAGTCCATGGATTTGCAAACAGTTGGACACAACTTAGCCACTAAGCAACAACAACAACAATAAATTGTATGTATACTTTACCCTGAAAACAAAGGAAAAAAAAAAAAAACCCAGCATGGTGCTCAGAAGAAGAAATTTACCTATAATGGGGTAATGGGTAACCATTAGCAGCACAATTCAGGATTATTTCAGATTTTGACAAATCCAAAGGAAAAATAGCATCTTGTGGTTCTTGGGTAAAAATAGGAGGGCTCAAGCCACCATCACCTGGAAAAAGAAAAGAAAAATCACATCATGTGGAAAATGCTTGACCCTGTTTTGAATGCAAACAGTATTGGACATCAAGTAAATAGATATCTTTAAAAATATTTCATCTTGAAACAGTCTCAAACATATGGAAAGTTTTAAGAATGGTACAAATAATTTTCTTCCTATACCATTTAAGAGTAGCTTTGCAAACATGCCACATTATCCTAAATGAATCAGTTTCCATTTTTTATAAAAGATAATAAAATGATCAAAATCAAGGAATTGACATTGTTTCAATGCTAGCATCTAACTGTCAGTCCCCTTTCTCTATTTTCTTGATAAAATCCTTTATAGCAAAATGATCCAGCAGAGAATCATAGATTTCATTTATTGTTTTCTCTTTTTAGTCTCCTTGAAGGTATTAATTGAACATTTTCTGTTTTCACTTAATTTTCCTCACCTGACAACTTCAAA
The DNA here is from genome assembly GCA_006408675.1 of Madoqua kirkii. Lineage (NCBI taxonomy): Eukaryota > Metazoa > Chordata > Mammalia > Artiodactyla > Bovidae > Madoqua > Madoqua kirkii. Next base: position 2,081 of record SJYC01099696.1, read on the forward strand.
AATTACAAGGCACTGATTTGGTTAAGCTTCTCTCAATTTAGGCTTGTCTAAGGGACAACAGGATCAGGGTCCTCGTAGGAGCTGTATGCTGAAAATATGGGTAATAAAAAGGGTCTATAAAGATTTTGTTTGTTTAAAGATAACTAAAGCAGTGCAGAAACTGGCTCTATTTTTTAAAATTATCACCATGAAAAGAAAACACTCCCCACCATCCAGAGTTTACTGATCACATTGTCTTGCCCTCCTGTCCCTCCGTTCCCCTCCCGCAAAGGGTGTTTCCCTGTGTCTGCTGTTTAATTATGATTAGACTCAGGAATGTTGTGTGCTTCAGATAGCATCCTATCAGATGGTGTGGGACTTCTGTTTTGTCTCATTTCTGCTGATGTTAACTTTGACAGTGGTTAAGGTACTGCCTGCAAAACCTCTCCACTATGAAATTACCTTCCCTTCCCCTTATAATTAGTAAGCATTTTGTGGTTACAGACTTTGAGACAATGTAAATATACTGCTCCTTATTTAGAATTTAATTTTTATTTATATATTTCAATCAGTATGATCTACTCTTTCAGTGTGAATCTATAGCTTCTTATTTTATTAAATAAGGACTTTTTATTAAATAAAGGAAGTTATTTATTATTACATAAAGGAAGTTATAATTCATGACTACTTTGATGCCCAAAGTTTCACTGTTTTGGCCAGCAGGAGCCTATTCAAGCTGGTTTCTTCATCTTTTTGACATGTGCTTGTTATTCTTTGTTCTCTTCCTTACTTTCTGGTACAAGAAAGTGTTTCAGAATCATCTTACAGTTTTCCTGTTCCAGCCATCAAAGTGGTCTTTTTTTCTAAGAAAATTTCATTTTTTTAAAATTAGAGAATGGTATTTAGAAACCATGCTCTGGATGCTAAGTGTACTCATTGAGGTGTTTTTGCTCTGAGGACCTTTCAGTATGTGCATGTGTGTGAGTATGTATGTCTTTGTGTGTAAGTTTTATATATCATATGTATATGAATGCATGTAAGTATGTATATGCATAATTTTACATACATGAGTTGTTGTTTAGTTACTAAGTCATGCCAGACTCTTTTGCAACCCCGTGGACTATAGCCTGCCAGGCTCCTCTGTCTGTGGATGTCCCAGGCGAGAATACTGGAGTGGGCTTGGGTTGCCATGACCTTCACCAGGAGATCTTCCCGGCCCAAGGATCAAACCTATGTTTCTTGCATTGATAGGTGGATGTTCTACCATGGAGCCACCACTGCTGCCCCCAGGGACATATATACACATCGATCGATCGATAGATAAATAGATAGATAGATGCATGTGTGTGTGTTTAGAGTCCACACCAGAGTCTGTGGTAATTCATAGTGAGTTTGTTCTAGGTTTATTTTTTTTCTGTCTATATTTTTAACTTCCTATCCAGCCATGAGAACCCTGGTTTCCACTATTCTCAATGTATTTATGCATTTGTTCAATCTCTCTATATGTAACAACCACCTGTTATTGTCACCAACTTCTCCCCTTTATGGAGCTCCTCCTCACCTGTACAGGTTGTTATACCCGCTGCAAGTTTTACTCCCATACCTGCCCTGTGACCCCTTGCTGAGCTGTCTCTTGCCTCCTTACTTCACTCAGGAGCTGACCCTGTGCAGGGTCTCTTTCCAGTGTAGATGCTCTGTTTCATTACACTTGACCTCTGACACTGTGTGCATGGTCATATCCAAAGTGGATAACTTTCGCATCCTTGTGTAGGATCGAATACCTTGCACTGGAATGTCCATTCGTTGTGGAGATGCAGTCCTTACTTTGCTTGACTGCAATACCAGATTGCAGGTTTCTACTTTTGCCACCTTCTCTTGGCAATGGGACCCTCTTCCCAGGCTCCCAGACTCTGATATTTATTGTTAGACCAGCCCACTAAAGGTGTGCCCTTTTCAGCTCTGCCAGCCCACAGGGCTGCTCCTGTACTACCCCTTTCCCCTGCACGCATGCCTATCTCACTCCTCTCAGTTTCTAACATTTGGGCTGCTATGGTCTCATCTTCCACATTCATATGGATGCTCACATTAACTATCTCCACTTCAGGACATTTGAACTGAATTGTTAAGAAAGAAAAGTGTGTGGGAAAGAGAGAGGAAGAGTTTAGTACTCATGGTTTAAGAGAAATTCTGTGTTTTTTAAAATGTGCAAATGAACACATAAAGCAAAAACATCATCATATTAAGATTTAATTTAAGGACATCCTGTCCAGAACTCTACTAGTTGTACCTGAGGATCATGGGGAGCATGCTCATTTCTTCTGATACCTACTGCAGCTTGAGATAATCTCAAATTTGGTAGATATTTTAAAGACCATTCAGGCCAGACTTTTTTGGAAAGATAATAGAACTAATGGTTTGCATCATGTGCCCTTAAATCAAATGGGCTTTAGTGGATTTGCGAAAGTTGCAGTATCTTCATTAATAAAATAGAATATGTGTATCAGATGGTTATTTTGAGATGTGAGGACATGCTACTTATAAAGTTTATCACATTGTGCCTAGTACAAGTGAATAATAGTCATCAGACTAAGAAAATTACCATCATTATTGTCATCATCATCCATATTATTATTGCACACAAGAAAACTAAAACCCAGGAAGTTGAATCATCTTTTCCAAATTCATCACCAGCTTTGAGAGATAGAAAGAAACCAAACTTAGGCATCTTGATTCTCTCCTATATTTTAAAGACCATTCAGGCCAGACTTTTTTGGAAAGATAATAGAACTAATGGTTTGCATCATGTGCCCTTAAATCAAATGGGCTTTAGTGGATTTGCGAAAGTTGCAGTATCTTCATTAATAAAATAGAATATGTGTATCAGATGGTTATTTTGAGATGTGAGGACATGCTACTTATAAAGTTTATCACATTGTGCCTAGTACAAGTGAATAATAGTCATCAGACTAAGAAAATTACCATCATTATTGTTATCATCATCCATATTATTATTGCACACAAGAAAACTAAAACCCAGGAAGTTGAATCATCTTTTCCAAATTCATCACCAGCTTTGAGAGATAGAAAGAAACCAAACTTAGGCATCTTGATTCTCTCCTCACTTTTTTCACCATCCACTTAGATCCATATCTTTCTTCCAAAATATTTGCACCCAGGTATAACAAATTAAATCTATAACTTTATCTTAAATTTGTAATTTTATTATATTCCATTATTTACCTAAAATAGCAGACAGATTGAGGTTTTCATTACAGCCTAGTTAGTTCCTGTCCTGTGAAAGTCACTCAGTCGTGCCTGACTGCAATCCCATGGACTGTAGCCTTCCAGGCTCCTTTGTTTATGGAATTCTCCAGGCCAGAATACTGGAGTGGGTAGCCGTTCCCTTCTCCAGGGAATCTTCCCAACCCAGGGACTGAACCCAGGTCTCCCACATTGCAGGTGAATTCTTTACTGTCTGATCCACCAGGGAAATGCTAGTTAGTTATTAGCTATATAATGCTGGATAAGTTATTTAACTCTGAACTACAAAGTAGCAATACTAAGTCTTACCTTGTGTTGCTATAAAAGTTGATTGGGAAAGAGTGACTTAAAATAGACTTTTCTTATTCCAGTGCTTAATGAAATGAGCAAGGAATTATAAAACTGAGTAAATAACAAACAGAAATTAGCAAGGTCTGGGCCACAATTCTTGTTAACTCATCTTATGACCCTAAAGAGAGATTTCTGCTCTGAATCATCCTATTTCTTCAGTAGGGGAAATAATAGGAAAACAGTTAGATTCAAGAGGATTTGGGGATTAGATCTTTACTAAGGATAAGTTATTTAACTCTGAACTACAAAGTAGCAATACTAAGTCTTACCTTGTGTTGCTATAAAAGTTGATTGGGAAAGAGTGACTTAAAATAGACTTTTCTTATTCCAGTGCTTAATGAAATGAGCAAGGAATTATAAAACTGAGTAAATAACAAACAGAAATTAGCAAGGTCTGGGCCACAATTCTTGTTAACTCATCTTATGACCCTAAAGAGAGATTTCTGCTCTGAATCATCCTATTTCTTCAGTAGGGGAAATAATAGGAAAACAGTTAGATTCAAGAGGATTTGGGGATTAGATCTTTACTAATGATATTGTTCGTACCAATTTAAGTTAAACTTTGTGGAATTATAAGGTGGTAGTTTCTTGCCTTTCACACTGTGTGTCATCTGCTTGTACTAGGATAATGATGTCTAAACAACTTGAAGCTGTAGATCACCTCTAATGTGGCCTATAAAATAATGGGCAATACACAATGCACATGCAAGGAAACCGGCTTAAGTCCCTTATTGCATTACCTAGAATAGGCCATAAACCCTTGCTGAACATTCTGCCAGTATAAGCCACCAGAGAGAATCAGGCTGCTAGCACCCGCATTGAGGGATATGATGCACACTGGGAAAGGCAAGGAGCCACCCTAGCTTCAATGGGCCAAATATTTGATCACATAATGCTTTCTATCGAAAGACTGACGATCAACAGGAGAAATCGTGAAATAAAAATTCACATTTTATGGCAAGACAAAACAATTTAAGAATTTGTTTTTCTCCCTTTCCCCTTTGACCTCCTCTCTCTCCCGCTTGTGCACTGTGTATCTGCATTAGCATCGAGCAAACCTCCTCCATCAGTAGAAATACCTGCTCAACCCTAAAGAGCAATGTTCTCCCAGCACCAACAAGACAGCTGCTTAAAAGGTAACATTCGTTCTTGATCTTGTAAGGGGCCACATACCCACCAAAATGATACTTAGGTGTGGGTAATGTAAGCTGTCAACAATGCAGCATTTGATGAGCAGCCTTCAGTCTCAAAAAGCTTGTACAACTCTGCCTGGACTTCTAGGGGGCAGAACAGTTCTTCCAGCTTTCTGAGATGGTCTTCCCAGGTTACAATCCTCAAACTAGGCTCAAATAAAATTTTCTTTTCTTTTTCTTTTGTTTGAAGTATCAACAAGAAAAGGGACAAATCTCAATGCCATTGACTTGTAAATAATCAAAATAAACAAAGAAATGATAGAAAAAAATCATTTGTGAAATAGGAAAGGCTTGTCCAGGCTCAGAGAGGCAAAAAGATTTTCGACTCCTCAATCTTTTCCCCAACTATTGCTAGGTTTACTGGTGAAGTAACAAAATTCTGAGAATTCTCTCAATGACCTCAAATTCTGGAGATAAGTAGATTTATATATGCATGCATTGTTCTTATTTAGTTGCTAGGTCTTGTCCAACTCTGTGTGACCCATGTGTAACCTGCCAGGCTCCTCTGTCCCTGGGATTTCCCAGGCAAGAATCCTGGAGTGGATTGCCATTTCCTTCTCCAGGGGTCTTCTTCATCCTGAGATTGAATTCATATCTACTGCATTGGAAGGTAGAGGTTTGTTGTTGTTGTTGTTGTTGTTGTTGTTGTTGTTTTACCACTGAGCTACCAGGGAAGCCCATGTACATGCATAGGGTATTTTAATTTTTTTCTTCTCCTCAGTTTGAAGAGCTCCTTTCTCCAGCCCTTTACTCCAGGGCTCCTGGAGAAAAAAAACAGTGAAGCTGAGAAGCATGAATAGTAAAACTGACTCTGTCTCATAAGCCAATAACTTCATGCCTATATACTCACTTTGTAAAATCTCTGAAGCCCCACTGAAAAATGATGCATTTCTCCAATAAAAGGCACCTATGACTCTTCCACAAATAATCTTGCTGCCTAAAGATGATCTTAAATAGAGAGAAGCACCCGCACGGTTTAATAAAGGCTGAACTTCCCACAATATTCCCTCAGGGTACAAAGTTGAGTACTCATGATATGTGGGTATCTGGCTTCCAAAATGGAACTCAGAGGAAGAAAATAAACAGGTCTTTAATATGTTGAGAAGAAAGTTAAAAAAAAAAATCCCTCTCTGTAAGGAATAAATAAATTGTCAGTACATAGTTCCTCAAGTATGAACGTATGGAAATAAATGGAATAGTAAGTAGGAGAATCCATTGCAACAGTAAAAGTCAAACACACAACATGCCAAAGACAGACAATACATCCAATGGAGCAGAAAATATAACTCAGGACTCATGGGGTCGCAAAGAGTCAGACACGACTGAGCGACTGAACTGAACTGACTGAACCTTAGGAAATTTCTCAAAATTGTTTCATGCTGTAGAGTAAGAACATGAATTTAAAAAAACATAACTCAATGTCAAGATGAAAAAAAAGAAACTATAGAATCAGATAAATTAGAATGTAACTTATACATAAAAGATCCAACCCAAACAGCAGTATTAAAGAACGAATAAACCAACTAAAATGGGCAAAAGAAAACAAAAAACAAAAAAACAGATACCTCCTGAAAGTTGCATTACTGACAAAGAGAAGATTAGAGATAACTGTAATGAAAAGCACAGATAAAACAATTGAAGAGAAGGTACATATAAAAAAGATAGATAAAAGATCATCTAACATAAAGAATCTTGATGCACTGAGAGAGACAGTCAAACAAATCTTTTGAAAGATATCAAGAAAATTCCAAATTGAAAAAGTATACCACATTCCAGAGACATTTTGGAGAGAATACTTTACACCAAAGCCTATGTGTTAGCTGCATGTGTTAATTAAGTGACTTATCTTCAAACTTTTCAAGACTTTTCAGGAACACCCTGCTGAAAAAGAAAATTACTTAAAAGAGTGAAAGAGAAAATCATATTAATCTCAGATTTTACAACAGTAGCATTAGCATTCTGGGCCAGAAGACAGTGAGGGAAAAGCAACCATATTCTGAATAAAAGAGTGATATGACTATTATCATCCACTGACATATCTTTCAAATCTAATGGCATTCAACATACTTTACCATCAAAAAAGAAACAAATAAACAAAAACCCTGGTAATATAACATTAATGACTACTTTTGATGAAGTTACTTAATAATGAATTTCATCCAGCTAAAAATAAACCAATAAACAAGTATCAAGAATGAAGGCAAAATAGTATGCACATTGAGTACATTCAAATATAAAACTACTTAAGAAACATGTTGGTTTTAGTTATAGAACAGAATATGAATGCCATAAACTTGGATAATGTTAAAATAACAGTATAAATAGAAAAAGATGGATGGGTAAAGGAATATGGTCTGAAGTGTGTGAGTGATAATATCATCTTCTTTCATAATTTCAAAATTAGAGAACATATGTGTGTACGTATATATATATATATATTTTTTTAATACATAAGCATTTTGATCTCAGTATTTTTCAGTGTGTCTTTTATCTTTGCAGGAAAGTTTTAGGGGAAAAAAGTGTATCTTTGTTTTTTCAAATCATTTATTGAATATTCAAAATTCTCCTTTTACCTTTGTTCTATTTTTACTTTTATTGAACTAAATAAAAATTGATTATGGTACATGAGTGCTCAGTTGTTTCTTGTTCTTTATGACCCCATGGACTGTAGCCTACCAGGCTCCTCTGTCCATGGAATTTTCCAGGACAGAATACTGGAGTGGGTAGCTATTTCCTGTTCAGGGTATCTTCTTGCCATCTGAGCCACCAGGGAAGCCCACTATCCTTATGTCAAAGTAATACCTATGGCATGGTCCTCTTTTATAAAAATAGTTTTTGTTTCTACACATTTATCTCTCTACACATTAATCTACATTCTCTGTATTTACACATCTAGAAAAACAGCTTCAATTTCAACAAATTTTCATACTTTATTTTGAGGAAAGTTTTTTTTTAAGGGTAAAGAGTTCATTTTCCTCAATATTTTGTAATTTGAATGTTTAAAATAAGCATGTATTTATGTTTAAAGAAAAAATGTGTTTTTTTTTTTAATGAAAGAAGGATACTAGAAGCAAGTATATTGAGATTGGTAATCTGATTCTTGATGGTACAGTATGACTTTTTGTTTTATTCTGTGTGTGCTTAGTTGCTCAGTAATGTCCAACTTTTCACAACCCCATGGATGGTAGCCTGCCAGGTTCCTCTGTCCACAGGGATTCTCCAGACAAGAATACTAGAGAGGGCTGCCATGCCCTCCTCCACAGGATCTTCCTAACCCAGGGATCATACCCAGGTCTCCCAAATTGTAGGATTCTTTACCAACTGAGCCACCAGGGATGCCCAAGAATACTGGAGAGGGTAGCCTATCCCTTCTCCAGGGGATCTTCCAGGGCCAGGAGTCAAACTGGGGTCTCTTGCATTGCAGGCAGATTCTTTTAAGAGCCTAGGGAAGCCCTGTTTTATTCTAGATCTTTAGAATTTAAAATTTTTCAACCACTCTCCTTTCCCCACAAAAAGTATTTTGCCATGTACGAAATAGGTGGACAACAAGTTAACACTTGTGCTATAAACCATACAAATAGATTTCCCCACCCAGGTTCCTGGCACCCTCAAAATGTCTTCCACTACAAAAGCTCAGTTTTTGAAATAATGTTCGAATTCAATAGAAACAGAACAAAACAAAACAAAAAAGGAGCTTTCCTGAAGGCTCAGCTGTCAAGAATCTGCCTGCTAATGCAGGAGACAGGGGTTCGATCCCTGGTCCAGAAAGATCTCACAATCCGTGGAGCAACTAAGCCTGTGCACCACAAATGTTGAGCTTCTGCTCTGGAGCCCAGGATCCACAACAAAAGAGGCCACCTCAGTGAGAAGGCCGTGCACAATAACTGGACAGTAACACCTTCTCTAGACAAAGGTCCACACAGCAACAAAGGCCAGAACAGCCAAAAATAAATTAAAAAAAAAAAAAAAAGTAAAAAAAAGAAGATGCCTGTTTTTCTTTTTTTTAAAGCCAAATAAGAAAATAAAACCTGGTGTGTATAATCAATATGACCACATGAGGTTAGGCTCTTAAAAGGGCCTGGCAATTCTAGTTTAAGGCTCTGCAGTTACCATCTTAATATTCTTAATACTATCACTTCCTAAATTTGTGCTTGTAAGACAAGTGCAGTGAGTGTGATAAGTCCCTAATGTTCAGAGATTTGGCTAAAGAGTGGTACTTCCTCCAGCCATCTCCAAAGCCTATCCTCTCTGGACAGATTCTTGTCGGTTTGCTCCTCACCTCCTGATGCCTCAGGCCTGTGTTGACCTCCCCGCATTCCTTCTGCCTAGCAACACCTCCAGCTCCAGAATGGAGCCCAAGTATAGCTCACATAGCATCAGGGTTTGCTGTGCGCATGCTATTGTATCTCAAGGCAAGGCATGGAGGTGGTTGGTCCTGCCCCTACATGGCAGCACTATTCCTTCCGTGGTTAGCTTCTTGATGGAGTGAGCCTCTTGTCCATTTCTGCTCTGGGTACTTGATGTGTCCTAGCACAGAGACTTCAGTGCCTTTGAGGGTTGTCTATCTGCTGTGAGTTGTGGCAATGATCTGGGGGCACATGTTGGTAAAGTAACTGATACGGAACAGAATCCAGTGACCAGCAGCAGCAGCTGGGGGTGTTTGCACTAAATAGTGGGGAGAGGCCCTCAGGGCCTCTAAGGGTCTGCTGCTGCTGCTGCTGCTGCTGCTGCTGCTAAGTCACCTCAGTCGTGTCCAATTCTGTGCGATCCCATAGAATGCAGCCCACCAGGCTCCTCGGTCCCTGGGATTCTCCAGGCAAGAACACTGGAGTGGGTTGCCATTGCCTTCTCCAATCTAAGGGTCTACCTTACCCACTAAATATCCCAGGGAGAGTGACATTAAATAGCAAGTTAAAAAATGTAATGCCAGATCAAAAGAGACACCATGATTAAAGCTTACAGAAGTTAAATGATTTGATCAAGATCACACAGCTAGTGATATTCCAGGATGGTACTCAAACTGAGGTTTGACACCAAATCCAAAGTTGTACATCCTGCAATATATACACTGGAGTTTGGTGTATTTCCAGGAGTAAAACACCTCTACTCTCTCTGCTTTATTTATTTTCTTTTACTAAACCTCTGCCTTAGTTTCCAAACCAATTTCTTTAGCCTAGAGAAACTACACTAGACTGAGGTTGGTAATGTCCTCCCTTAAAGTTCTGTAAAGAGAAAATTTCTCTTCATTATACACACACATACACTTTTTTTTCTTTTTCTCTCTCTCTCACCAATTTCCCTTGTTCTTCTAAGCAATTCACAAAATTTTATAATAGAAAACAAATGTATATCAGAGAAATTTCTACTTAATTGACAGGGGATGAAAAGTAATTCCAGGGAGGTCAAATGCTTTCCTTAAGAATCAGAGGCAAATGTGAATCTTAAATCTGACTATAGATCTCTGCCCTGGAATTTTCACTATCTCTTTTTATAAAATTTTTTTTCATCTGAACCATTTTTAAAGTCTTGTTAAATTTGCTACAATATTGCTTCTGTTTTATGTCTTCGTTTTTTGGCCTCAATTCATGTGGGATCTTGGCTTCTTGACCAGGGATCAAACCTGCACCTTCTGTGTTGAAAAGCAACGTCTTAACCACTGGGCTGCCAGGGAAGTCGTCTCCTCTATCTCTTGATGCTTAGCTTGTGGTAGGTTTTATATAAGGTAGATATATCAGGGTTAATTTTTAGTGGGAAAAAAAATTCATCAATTATATTGGAGAATAAAGAGGATAAAGCTAGAATTAAAAATATAGTTATGAGACTATTGCAATAGCTAATAAGAGAGATATATCTTAAACTAAGGTAGTGAGAATAAGAATGGAAAACAAATTTTTTTTTAAAATGTGATCTGTCAATTTATTGAATTTGGGAAAATGGTAAAAGAACATATTAAAAATTGCTCAGAGATATATTATTTTTGATAGTAGGGGAAAAGAAAAAAAATAGTTGAGATTTGCAGATGTTGATTTTCTAGCTCCTTGGGGTCATGGGTTTAGTTGTCTAATAAATAGTTGGATATAGTCTAATAAATAAATGGGGCTTCCCTGGTAGCTCAATGCAGAAAACCTGGGTTCAATTCTTGGGTCAGGAAAATTCCCTGAAGAAGAAAACAGAAATCCACTCCAGTTATTGCCTGGAAAATCTCATGAACAGAGAAGCCTGGAGGGCTACAGTCCATGGAGTCACAAAGCGTCAGCCATGACTGAGTTACTAACACTAACTAACAAACGGATGTGTCTTGGTAGTGAGGGCTGGGGTGCAGAGACAGATTTTTTTTTCTTTTTTTTGGCTCACCAGTCTTTAAATTCTAGTATAAAGAGAATTTTATTCTAGTAATGGCTTTAGAATGGCAGTAATCAATACATTCTACAGATATATTTGAAGATTGTTTCAAATGTAGGTTGTGATGCTTACTGCAGCTTTGTTTACAATAGACATGACATCAAAACAACCTAAATATCCATCAATGGATTAATAGATTTAAAAATAGATTAAAATGTATATATATATATATATATATATATACATATATGTATATATATGGAATGCTTCTCAAGTGTTTCATATGGTAAAAAATCTACCTGCAATGCAGGATGCACAGGTTCAATCTCCAAGTTGGAAGATCTCCTGGAGAAGGGAATGGCTGTCCACTTCAATATTTTTGTCTCAGAAATCCCATGAACAGAGAAGCCTAGTGGGCTATAGCCCATGAGATTGCAAGAACAGGACACACCTGAGCAACTGAACACATATACATATATGAAATATTTTTTAGTCATAAAGGAGAAGGGAATGCTGTTGTTTGTAACAACATGTATGAACCTTGATTGTAAAGAGTCTGCCTGCAATGCAGCAGACCCACTTTCAATCCCTGGGTTGCAAAGATCACCTGAAGAAGGGAATGGCAACCCACTCCAGTATTTTTGGGGAGACTTCCCCAGTGACTCAGCAGGTAAAGAATCCGCCTGCAACGCGGGACACACAGGGTTGGGAAGATCCTCTGGAGGAGGAAATGGCAACACACTCCAATGTTCTTACCTGGGAATTTCACGGACAGAAGAGCCTGGCAGGCTATAGTCCATAGGGTCATATAGAGTTGGACATGACTGAATGAGACTAAGCAAGCTCTTAAGAGTAGTACATTAAAAAAAGTTTTACTATGTGAGGTGATGAATGTATTAACTAACTTTTTGGGGTGATCATTCCAAAATAAATGCATACAACAAATCAGTGGATTGTATACCTTAAACTTACACAACACTTACATCTCAATTTATGCAATGTCAATTATATCTCAGTAAAGTAGTAGGGAAAAGTACACGGTCAAATTAGCATTAACTTCAAACAGTAATTAAATTCAAGCCATACTTTGACTTTGCCATTTATTTTACATCTGGATAATCAGTGACTCCTTATTCAAGTAAACATTAAAGTTCTGAAGAGGAGGAGTCTGACAAGGAGGTAAAGAATCTACCTGCCATGCAGGGGACTCGTATTTGATCCCTGGATCCAGAAGATATGGAGAAGGGCATGGCAGCCCACTCCAGTATTCTTGCCTGGAGAATTCCATGGACAGAGGAGCCTGGTGGGCTTCAGTCTGTGAAGTCACAGAGTCAGATATGACTGAGTGGCTAAGAAGACTGGAGAGCAGTCATGCTTAATGTTTCCCGCAATGGACATTTGATAGAACAATCCTTATTTGACAGTCTACTCTGAACATAATGGAATCTTTCTGGTTATTTTTTTTTAAGTTACTCTAACATAATGGCCTAATGGCATATACATGGCTTAACATTGGAGGTGTGCAGTATTGCAGTCCACTCAGACATCTGTAGTAACCTACTGATTTGAAAGTTAAGCATTAAACCTGACTGGAAAGTATATGACATATTGGAAATGGCACACAGATAATAAAGTAAATCATATAAGAGTGCCTTACCATATATTTCACATCTGTTGATCTCTTCATTTTAAATCCAAACCATAATAAATTCTATAATGTCATCTCTTGTTTTGACACTTACTAGCACATAGTGATAAAGATCCAACATAAGTAAAGTCAGCCATACTTATTAGCTCTGATGATGTGTTAAAGCTTTGTTATGCACTGACAATGCAAACATAAATAAATGCACTGCACTCAAAAAGTTTACAAACCAATAAGAGCAGTTTTGTTATATATAAGAGCCAGAGACAAAGTTGAACTATTATTGGAACTATTCTATCCTTAATTTGACTTAAAAACTAGTTGCATCCTAAAAGTTGAGAGTTACGTTTTAGGACTTCAAGCCTGGGAGACAGCATCAAGGAAAGCCGAGAGAACTGTTCACGGTACAGAGTGGCTGCAACCCAACTGTTGTTAGATCATGGGTATTTTTCTCCTTCTTGAGTCCCCTTGGAGTCACATTGGAGGGCTGGAATCACTGATGACCATGACAGTTTTGTCTACTGATATGGCAGGAACTATTCCCTCTCTCACTTATACAAACTCTGTCACTTAGATTCCAATACTCCCATTATAATGATATAGAAATAGAGGCTTGAGGAACTTAATTAACTTTCTTAATAGCAAGCAGCTAAAGCATGTTGGAATTCAATTTTGAATTTATGCAATCTGACTCCAGAAGTCACTCAATAAGTGACTTACTCTAAGTCACTATGAGATATACTCCAGGAAGAGACATAAAAGCAGTTAACTGATTGCAATAGTACAGGGTAAGTGTTTTACCAAAAGCATAAATATAATTTTAAGAAAGTCCAGAGAAGGAATGCCTTCTACCTAGAGGTTATGGACAAGTGACAAAAGATGCAATATTTGAACTAAATATAGAAGAATGAGAATGTCTTTGAAAGGTAAGGAAATAAGTAGTAAGGAAACTCTGTAAGTATGGCTTGAATAAAGATATGAAAATGCTTGTCATTCAAAATATGTAACTGGTCTGGAGAGGAGGAGAGTAATGAAATATAAGGATGGAATTGTAGATTTAGAGCAGTTTTGAAAGATCTTCAATAATATGAATGACAGAGGTTTGAACCTGATGTATAAAAGTCAGAAAACATAGGAGTGTTTTCAGTTATAAGCAGAAGCATGACATGCTTATCTGTATAACTAACTGGGGAAGGTAGGAAAAGAGAAACCAGAGATCAGAAAATTTATTTATCAAACATTTGAAAAATTGGGGCTTCTCAGTACTAATGAGAATGAGAATAAAATGAGCTATTTTGAAGTGTTTAGAGGCAGTACCAACAGAATGGTATAACTGATTGGATATGAGAGATGATGAGAACACTGAAGATTACTCTGAGCTAGCTATTGTGGATGAATGCAAAAATACATGTTAGTTGAAGCCATTAACTGTTAAAGGGGGATGGTGAAGAAGAAAGACTAAGGGCAATGAAGATGAAAGGAGATGAGAAAGTAGACACAAGTTTAATTCATTTTTCTTTCGTTTATTGAATAAACATTCATTTAGACACAGTTTTTTATGAGTTACTAGCTACATACTCCATGTTTTCTGTAATCATGCAGATGTAAATGGAAATTTGAATGATTAAATAAATGAAGCGTCCATTCACTGCAGAGAATCATTTTACAAGGCAGTCAGAATAGCTTTAGAGAATAAAA
>SJYC01099697.1:0-28899 GCA_006408675.1 Madoqua kirkii
CAGCCATACTTATTAGCTCTGATGATGTGTTAAAGCTTTGTTATGCACTGACAATGCAAACATAAATAAATGCACTGCACTCAAAAAGTTTACAAACCAATAAGAGCAGTTTTGTTATATATAAGAGCCAGAGACAAAGTTGAACTATTATTGGAACTATTCTATCCTTAATTTGACTTAAAAACTAGTTGCATCCTAAAAGTTGAGAGTTACGTTTTAGGACTTCAAGCCTGGGAGACAGCATCAAGGAAAGCCGAGAGAACTGTTCACGGTACAGAGTGGCTGCAACCCAACTGTTGTTAGATCATGGGTATTTTTCTCCTTCTTGAGTCCCCTTGGAGTCACATTGGAGGGCTGGAATCACTGATGACCATGACAGTTTTGTCTACTGATATGGCAGGAACTATTCCCTCTCTCACTTATACAAACTCTGTCACTTAGATTCCAATACTCCCATTATAATGATATAGAAATAGAGGCTTGAGGAACTTAATTAACTTTCTTAATAGCAAGCAGCTAAAGCATGTTGGAATTCAATTTTGAATTTATGCAATCTGACTCCAGAAGTCACTCAATAAGTGACTTACTCTAAGTCACTATGAGATATACTCCAGGAAGAGACATAAAAGCAGTTAACTGATTGCAATAGTACAGGGTAAGTGTTTTACCAAAAGCATAAATATAATTTTAAGAAAGTCCAGAGAAGGAATGCCTTCTACCTAGAGGTTATGGACAAGTGACAAAAGATGCAATATTTGAACTAAATATAGAAGAATGAGAATGTCTTTGAAAGGTAAGGAAATAAGTAGTAAGGAAACTCTGTAAGTATGGCTTGAATAAAGATATGAAAATGCTTGTCATTCAAAATATGTAACTGGTCTGGAGAGGAGGAGAGTAATGAAATATAAGGATGGAATTGTAGATTTAGAGCAGTTTTGAAAGATCTTCAATAATATGAATGACGAGGTTTGAACCTGATGTATAAAAGTCAGAAAACATAGGAGTGTTTTCAGTTATAAGCAGAAGCATGACATGCTTATCTGTATAACTAACTGGGGAAGGTAGGAAAAGAGAAACCAGAGATCAGAAAATTTATTTATCAAACATTTGAAAAATTGGGGCTTCTCAGTACTAATGAGAATGAGAATAAAATGAGCTATTTTGAAGTGTTTAGAGGCAGTACCAACAGAATGGTATAACTGATTGGATATGAGAGATGATGAGAACACTGAAGATTACTCTGAGCTAGCTATTGTGGATGAATGCAAAAATACATGTTAGTTGAAGCCATTAACTGTTAAAGGGGGATGGTGAAGAAGAAAGACTAAGGGCAATGAAGATGAAAGGAGATGAGAAAGTAGACACAAGTTTAATTCATTTTTCTTTCGTTTATTGAATAAACATTCATTTAGACACAGTTTTTTATGAGTTACTAGCTACATACTCCATGTTTTCTGTAATCATGCAGATGTAAATGGAAATTTGAATGATTAAATAAATGAAGCGTCCATTCACTGCAGAGAATCATTTTACAAGGCAGTCAGAATAGCTTTAGAGAATAAAATTGTACAGGAAAATTTGCATATATTTAGATTCATGTTTTGGAATTTTAAGGCATTCTTCCTTGACAATTGAGTGATGCCCTTGAGGAGGTGACAGAGGAGGGATCTAGGTCATTGGTCTTAGAAAGGTTTTTTTCCCACAATGAAAGGAAAGAAGACAGGGTAAATAGAGACAGAAAATGTACTGATGCAAGTGGGATTTAATCTTCTGAAGTTTTGTCTTACTTTCTTGGGGAGGAGAAAGGAAAATCATTAGCTAAGACAGATGATGGGACAGGAAGTATCGAAGGTTTTGAAAAGAGATGATAATATGTAAAATGATCATCAGGAGAATGAAAAAGTGAATAGGCAAGAGGTATGTGTTGTAACAGGACAAACCAGGAATATTTGTGAAAAATTTCAAAATGGACATGAAAAGAATACGGGTGTCCTCACTGAACTTTTTTGGATTAATGTTGCCTTTTGGTGTCTCTTATCTATTTGATAACAATGTAAGGAAGTGAAAACTATTAAGAATGCAAATGATTCTAACCACTGAAATGCAAATGACTCATGTCCAGTGGAATGCTATTTTTTTTCCTCTTTTTTGCCTTATTGATAAAATAGGTTTTTGTTTTGATCTTTTTTGGAATAGCTTTCTGAATTATAATTCACACACCATAAGATTTAGCCATGATAACCACATTTGCATATATTCATGGTATAATTTTGGCAGCTTCCAGCTGGCACTAATGAACTTGCTTGCTAAGGCAGGAGACAAAAGAGATGTGGCTTCAGTCCCTGGGTCAGGAAGATCCCCTGAAGGAGGGCATGGCAACCAATACCAGTATTCTTGCCTGAAAAATTCCATGGCCAGAGGAGCTTGGCAGGCTACTGTCCATTCCTTGGTTTGTGGACCCCTATCTCCAACTTCAAAGCCAACAACAGTAGACTGAATCCTTCTCCTATCAAGTCCCTCCAGCTATTCTTGCCTAGTTACATTTCCCTGACTCATGTCTGCCTCCTACTTTTAAGGATGCTTATGATTCCACTGGAGGCATCCAGATAATCCAAAATAATCTCCCTATTAAGATCAGATGATTAGCAATCTTAATTCTATTTTCTACCTTAATCCCCCTTCACCCTGTATTCTAACATATTTCCACAATCCAGCAAATAGGGCATGGACATTTTTGGAGCCATTATCTATCCATCACACCCATCATATGGGAGGCTAAGAAAGGAGAGTTTTTAATAGAGAATATAGTTAAGATTGTCATCTGTTAGAGAGTAATAATGAAAAATGAGAATGACGACAAAGTGTTGATCATCAGAATGTCTCTTGTTTCTTCTTTAGGAGAAGTTTCATTTTCAAAGTCAGGATGGATTAAGACATTAAAGAACAAGTTTAAAATAAATTCAGAACTGAGAGAAAATTGTGACATTGTATATATCATACTACAAAGATATCAGATGGCAAAAAGAGAAATAGAGTACTGAACAGAGATAACAGCAGGGCCTAGAACTCTTGGCACATGTGTGCTTTAGTTTTGATTATTTATATTTTTAGGATGAAAGGGACAAGTTTATTTGTAGGCTGAGGGGCCAACTGAGAGGCAAACTTAGATTCTATCTTTTGAACTTCTGGGTCTTTGACCCTGTTACTTGCCCAATTTAGAGCATTTCAGCACTAACCTTTGAAAAATAACAGCATGCTGTCAAGGACACAAAGCACCAAAAAGCACATTCCTAAAATGTCCCAGAGTAAAGATGTTAGAAAACCCCTTGAAACCCATTATTATCATGGAGATATTACAGCGGCCTCCTTGGTTGCTCTCTTAGATAAGACTGTGTCTGCCTAAATGGCACTGATTCTATTTATATAACAATAACAAACCAAAAAAAGAATATTTGGAAAAAAGAAAAATAAATAGCTGAGAGAAGCACTATAAAAATCTGTGGATAGCAGACATAGGACTCCCAATGTATGTTATTTGCTAATAACGATGTATAAATTTGCTAATAATTTTGTGTCACAACAAAGCATGCCAATCTATCAGTCCTGCTTGTACTTATAACCAGCATGAATATCTTAATGAAATCAGTGGGTTTGGGGTTAAGTGTCACCCAAGTGGCCTCCTTTGGAAAGTTAAAGCAGTACTTCATTCCCATGTGTGTCATCTATGCCTTTCTGCTGTTTCACTTCAAATTCTATCTCTAATTCTAGTCACGTACTTTTTCTGCCCTCTGTGCCATGCAAAAATGCCACCAAATTTGTCAGAAAAGATTTGCCCTTTGTGAAACTAGCCTGATTAAGTTTTATCAGCTCATCTCTCTCTGGATGTTTGGTAACCTCATTCCTTATTACTGTCTTAGAGATCTTGCCTACAGCCAAGGGCAGATATGTTCATTTATAATTTCCTGATTCTTTTTCTGTTCTTTTCTCACAGATTGGGGTGAGGTATTTGTGTTTTCATTTTGCTTCTTTCTCCCTGTAACTGAAACATTTTTGCTAAGCTTTCCTCATTTTGGTAGAAAATTTACTTAGAAATAGATGTGTATTTTTTTCCAATTTATCACAATGATGTTTTTTATAAATTTAAAATTATTGGTTGATAAAAACCTCTCATGTGTTTCCTATACTTTCCAATGTGATCTTTCTTATCATGAAGTGCCCCTTAGAGCAGATGAATATTTATTCTCTTTATTTCTCTCTTGCTACATCGGTTTAAGCTTCATAAACACCATAATTACACTAGAGCAAACTTGAATATGAAATAAGAAAATGAAATAGCATCCCCTGATCCATTAAGCTATATTGTCTTCCTCCCAATATAAAGATTAAATGACAGAGATAGTTTATAGAAATGACAAACATGAGTTCAATTTATTTTTTCAAACTCATAATCAACAAAAGATTTTTTTTTCCATTTATGCATGGAGAAACTGACTGATTCCCTATGTGAGAGAAACATTTGACATTTTCTGTTTATTCTTTCAAGGTGCAACCAGTTCTGAAGTTCTGAATTTTACCTCTTTGTTTTTTTTTGTTTTGTTTTGTTTTTGTTTTTTTCCTCCAGTGTTTGAACATAAACAATTTATCCTGTGATGCTATATTGACTTTGTAAACATTTCACAATGATGAAAATGTACCAGGCATTTTCTTCTCATCTTTTATATTCATGTTTTCCCCTTTCTTTATGTTATTAACCAACTTGTTTTCATGTTCTTCAACATAGGTGAAACGTCAGCCAAGAGAAATACATCAGATAACTCATTGACAGGGACTGGTATGGTTATGTAGGGAAAATTTTGATTTACTCAATCTGTAGTGTTTAAAGTTTTAATTTTATGCCTTTATGTAAATAATAGATGATCATTATAATGGCACTTCCCAGATGACTCAGTGGTCAAAATCTGCCTGCCAATGCAAAAGACTTAAGAGACATGGATTGATCCCTGGGTCCAGAAGATCCCCTGGCAGAGGGAATAGCAACCTGCTCCAGTATTCAGATGGTAAATGAGGGAGACTTGGGTTGGGAAGGTTGATCCCTGGGTTGGGAAGATCTTCTGGAGAAGGGCATGGCAACCCACTCCCGCATTCTTGCCTGGAGAATCCCATGGACAGAGGAGCCTGGGAGGCTACAGTCCACGGGATAGCAAGGAGTCAGACATGACTAAGGAACTAAGCAGAGCACAGCACCAGTATTCTTGCCTGGGAACGCTCATGGACAGAGAAGCGTGGTGGGCTAGAGTCCATCGGGCCCCCAAAATTCAGACACAAATGACTGAACACACAGGCTCATTTTAGAATATTTGCAAGACTCAGATATGAAAAGAACAAATACCCAATTATGCTTTTGGAAACTATTATTAGGATAGTGGTACCTATAATTCCAGGATGTTTTGCTATCCTATGCTATTAATTTTTAATATCTACTATTATTCAGTTAAAAATATGACACAAGCATTTCCCTTGCTGTTAATTAACACTTACAAATTTATTTTTTTAATGGAAATATACTTGTTGAAAGTTTCATAATAATCCATCATATGACTGGTATATCTAATTGAAAATACATTGTTCCATATTTTGGACTTCTATGAAAACTGAAATAAGAAATGCTTTTCCTACATTTATGATTATTCATATTATGATTATTAGCCTAATTTTCTAGAATTTGAATTAATGAATATAAGAGAATTAATGTTTGAATTGTTCTTATAATTATTGTTAGTTTTCATCTAATTTAGTCTTATAAAGTCAAGAGAATGCTTTCCAGTACAAATTTTATCCCAAGTAGGATTTGAAGGATGATTAAAATGATGATATTTTTGAAAATTTATTTACTGTTACATGTATTATCTTTGGCATTTATTATCTTATTTACTTCTTAACACAACTCTGTGAAGAAAATGCAAATTCTCCTCCACTTTACACAGGGTAGAATTTTGACACTAATCAGTCTAACATCAGAAGCCATGATGAGTATGAGAGTTAGGGATGGGGAGATTATTTAAAAAGAAGCAAGGGTAAGTAAATGCAAATGACCTGAGTTGTGAGAAATCAAGAATTTGAAAACTCATGTAATTCTTAAGGAAAGAGTTGACAAGAAATGAGGCTAGAGAGATAGATATCCAAAGTGACATCAAGAAGGCCCCTTTTAAAGGAGACTTTGGGGAGCCATAAACATAATTTAAGTTTGTGATCGCACTTTCAGTTTGAAAGAGTGTGAGTGAGTGAAATCGCTCAGTCGTGTTCGACTCTTTGCGACCCCATGGACTGTAGCCTACCAGGCTTCTCCGTCCATGGGATTCTCCAGGCAAGAATACTGGAGTGGGTTACCATTTCCTTCTTGAGGGGACCTTCCTGACCCAGGGATTGAACCCGGGCCTCCCGCATTGGAGGCAGACGCTTTAACCTCTGAGCTGCCATGTCCAAATTCTCCATGCAAATGTGCCAAGAATCAGTAGCTGCCATGTTTGTATTTAAGAAGCTTAACAGGGAGTCCAGATTTGAAGTGCTCTCCTGATAAAAGTGTCAACAGGAAAAAAATGCACAACCTAAAAGTTATGTTTTATTTGGCAGATTGTTGGAGGACTACTCTGAAAAAGTAAGGAAAGAGCCAGGATACACACGGGTTTCTGCACTAAAAACCAAGTGGTCGAAGCATCAACAGATTACTGTTAATAAAGAAAACCAGAAATCTCCAGTTAAGGAATTTAGCACTGGTTTTCCTGCATGGGGACATGCAGGAGTCCGGGCTCATTGAAATCACTCCTTTGAGATGCAGCCTAACTCTCCAGGGCTCGTATCCTGTTCTTTCCCATCCCGAGTCCACTAGTGTACACCACTGTGGGTGGCTGCAGCGTGAGGGCTTGGAAATGGGCAGCCAGTGGTCTCCAACAAATGTTCCCTCAGGGCTCACCATGAGAGTGGCTGTAGTGGCTTGATGGCTACAGCATCCTTTGTTTATTACAAGAAGGAACTAGACTTAGGGCAAATTGTTCCTTATTTGCCTATTAGACCTCAAACAGTCCAGATGTCTGACTTCTGATGCCATGATTTTATGGTATTTTGTCTGACCAGTGACCAAACAAGGGTCACACATACTATTAGACCCAGTTCACATAGTAATGACAAAATGCTCTTCCACAAAGGGCTGGATTAAAAACATATGTTTTATTTTTTTCTAGAGAAAGAAATGAAAACAAAATCCTATTCTAGATCTTTATCCATAAAACATAGAAATCTTAACTTTCTATGCTGATTCTAAAGCTAAGCAGAGAGGCTAACTGACTTTTCGCAAACATTGCTATTGTTGCTATTGCATAATGGTTATTACTTATTTTATCTGTTTCTTCTAGAGGTAGCATGGGAGAAGCTGACTGTTTTATAAATTTTTCACAAACACTGAAAAGTGAAGGACTTTTGTTGACAAGAGCTCAAGTGACAACAAAAAACTCATGGAGAACTCACTTTTTCTTTTCTTTTTCTAACTTAACAAATATTTATTTTCCAGTCATCTGACCACATGCTCAGAATCTGGTTTTTGGAAATTTGGTTAGCAAAGATACACCACAATCTTCTAGACGTCCTCTGTTCAATATCGTATGCACTAACCAAATGTGGCTGTTTAAATTCACTACAATTAAACATTCAGTTCCTCAGTCACACTAGAGAACTCACTTCTGAGCCATAATTTAGCTCTTAATCACAATGCTCAGGGCTGCTCTGGTGGCTCAGTGGTGAAGAATCCACGTACAAGTGCAAGAGATGCAGGCGACATGGATTCCATCCCTGGGTTTAGAAGATCCCCTGGAGGAGGAGACGGCAACCCACTCCAGTATTCTTGCCCAGGGAATCCCATGGGAAAAGGAGCTGGCAGGTAACAGGCCATGAGGTTACAAAGAGTCAGACATGACTGAGTGACTGAACATGCACAGAGTGTCACCACCTCACCACTAAAAAATGGGACCAAAACAAATGGACAGAAGAGATAAGAAGGGTTTTTTTTCAACTATATTTAATAGCATTTTCTGCATTTTGTAATGGCCATTTTGGAATACCATCTACATGTTTCATAGGGCCTTCATAACAAACTGCCAATAACTGAGAGGTTCACACCAACAAATTTATTCTCTCACAGTTCAAAAGCTTTAAAATCTAAAATGAAGGTGTCATTAGGACTCATTCATTCTGGGGAATCTGAGGTTTCTAGAAACGATCCTATGGCTTCATCTTAGCTTCAAGTGTTTGTTAGCCATCCTTGGTGTTCCTTGGCATCACCTCAGTTTCTGTGTCCATCGTCACCTTACCACCTTCTAAAAGAACTTCAATTTTTGCATTTAGAGCCCAATCAAAATCTGTATGAGTTTATCTCAGTATCCTTAATTACATTTTCAAAGACCCTATTGCCCAGTTAGTAGAAGGACATAAATGTTGTGAAGGACACTGTTCAACCCACAACACTTTGCTCAGCGTATTTTTGCAATGTTTCTTTTATTAGAACTATTCCAAATTTCTCAGACACTTCTTCACTAAAATAAGAATAGTTCCTTAAGAGGCAAGAAGCAATCTAATACTCAATGTTTTCCAAGCTTAGTTGAAGGCAATTTTTTAAAGAGCATCTCACGAAATAAGAATTTTTTCATAGAGAGTTTTTTTTTTTTTTTGAAATGTTGGGGAAGACAAGCCTCAAATACTTCATAGAAAAAAGTTCATTCCTTTTTATTCCTTTCAGTTTCTCCTGTATTCTGGTGTAAATTTTAGTGTATATATAGACTACACTTCTCAAGAAGCCTGGTAGAAATAACAAATTTGCCCATTTTCGCCTTTTCTCTGATTTTCTGCAATCCCTGTAGAAGTGAAGTAATTGCTTTTCAATATGAGTTAATTGTTTTTTTGCATGAGTAGTCAAGATGGAATGATTTCTTAGAATAATGGTAACTAATATATAATCAGCAGGGTTTCCCTGATGGGTAAAGAATCCACCTGCCAATGCAGGAGATATGGATTCGATCCCTGGGTCAGGAAGATCACCTGGAAAAGGAAGTGGCAACCCACCCCAATATCTTGCCTGGGAAATCCCATGGACAGAGGAGCCTGGTAGGCTACAGTCCAAGCAGTCACAAAGAATCAGACAAAACTTAGCGACTAAACAATAACAAATATATAATTAACATGCATTGCAGAGTAGGGCACTGTGTGAAATATTTTTAATGCATTTTAATCCTTATAACAATCCTGTAGATATTGATATTATGTCCATTTGACAGATAAGAAGAATGATGTTCAAGGGACTTTGACTTGCCTGTGATTACACAGTTGATAAAATAAGGAGCACACAGTCTTCGTCACTCTATGTTCTTCCTTTCCATATAAGCACACATTTCGTCATGTTATTGTGCTGTGTATATGTGCTGGACGAAGTACAGTATACATTTGACTTGCATCACTAAGTGCTATAGGTCCTGTTTTTTATTTATTTACTTATTTAACTGTATAAGCTCCTTTTAAGTTTTATTAAATACACGTGATTGATTTGGAGATAAAAATGTCCACTTAGGCATAACCTTTTGCAACAATTTGGCTTTAACAATTCAAATAACAGCACCCCTTGCAAATCACAGATGCTGATTAGCAAGGTTTCAGGGCTGTGCTTGGAATTGCTGGCACCTCTATTACTATTACAACCAGAAAATAGATGAGGTTAGAGATAAAATGGTCTAATTAACCAGGAGCTGCTTCAGTATCCTCAGTGAGCAGCCACAGAGTAATCAGAAACAGAACCCTTGCCTTTTGGTTGGTCCAGAGATGATGCTTAGATGTGTATCAAGAACAATGGCACCAAAATACCTAAATAGCCAATTATGTCTATAACCTGAAAGAATGAATTGAGAGATTCTCTCAGGCAAACATCGGCAGTCAAGAGGGAATTGTCTGAATAAACTCTTGTCTCAGAGAAAATGTTCTTGTATCTCAAGAGTTTTAGAGAATCTGACAGATACAGAAATGCCAACAAAATTAATAATAAAGTTTATAATTTGAATACTCTTGTTTTCTCATAACTGTCCTATGGGTTTCTTTGCAGTCAGAATAGGTTATTGATAGACATATAAAAACTGTGCTGGGTTAGACAGAATGTTTCGTGTATGTCCTTTATTTTTGTTATTTTTATTTACCTTTGAATCCTCAGAACTTCCAGCAGCACATATGATTATTGCTAGATATTTACTTGGTGAAATAAGTAAATGGACAACACAAATAGGAATTGAATATTATAACTAATTGATTTTCTATAAACCCATTGCTGAACGCTTTATTAAGTTACAAGGATTTAATCTCTTTTTGTTTTAATTGTATGTTTTTTAAATGAATGTGTACTGAGGGCTTGGTCCTGGACCAAGGGCTTTGCATGTTGTTGCTGTTTAGTTGCTAAATCATGTCTTACTCTTTTGCCACCCAAGGGCAGTAGCTTGCCAATCTCCTCTGTCTGTGGGATTTCCTATGTAAGAATACTGGAGTGGATTGCCATTTCCTCCTCCAGGAGATCTTTCCAATCCAGGAATTGAACCCATGTGTCCTGTGTAGGCAGGCAAATTCTCTAGCACTGAGCCACCAGGGAAGCCCACGGCCTTTGCATACATGATGAGAGTTTATCCTCATCATACTTTTAGGGGAAGCACACTGACTGAAACTGCCCACCCTGGCCAAGCACCATGGTAACCATTTGCATGAGCTGTTTTACAACAGGAAGTCCTGACAAGGAACACCACAGAACTAATAAGCCACCATCAACAGGCTGAGTTCAGGAAAAGTCAAAAAGTGACACCACGTGTCCAACCACCTCTCAGAATCTTTCTCGATGCATCCATCTTGGCTGAATAAGGCATGGATTTGTTCCCCAGGAAGGACTCTGAGTCAGAATGATTGTTTAAAGACAATCTGGAAACTAATCTCATCACCATAAAACCCAAGACTTCAAGCCATGTGGCAGAGTAGTTCTCCTGAGTTTCCATGCCCTACTGCTCTCCACTCGGGCTCCCCTTCCCAACAGAATCTCTTGCTTTGTCAGCACATGTGTCTCCTTGGACAGTTCATTTCTGAGTGTTAGACAAGAGCCAACTTTCAGGCCCTGGAAGGGGTCCCCATTCCTGCAACAATACCTTAGCTCATTCAACAACAAATATTTATTGCGTGCTTCCTCTGGCCAGTCACTTTAGAAGCATAGCATATAGCAGAAAACAAAACAAACAAAACCCTTTCTTCTCTGGGGTTTGAAAAGAAGAAAGCAATATTACTATTTGCCTGGAGTCAGAAGTAGTCTACTTCCAGGCTAAACTCAGGTACTTCATTGCAGTGCCCCTATTTCTAATAAAAGCCTCTATACCAACCACTATACTAAGGATTTTCAGCACCAAATTCCTGTTGTGATCACTACACTAAACAAAGAAAGAAGATACATGTTCTCTAGATGATTGTTCAGGCTGAGCAAATGCCAAATGCTGTTAAGCAATGCCTATCTCTTAAAAGAATTCTTTCTCATTGAATTACCAAGGTTAAGGGAGATAATTCCATAAGCACAAAGCACATTAATGTGGAGTTTTTCATCAACAATAACAAGAACGGGCAATAAGAATGAACCTAACCTTTCATTCTGTATTTTTGTTTTATGACAGAGAGAGGACTTTTTCAAGCTGGGAGGAAAAAGGAAATACTTGCTACTGAGTTTTGTGTGAGCTTTTAGTGCTGCTCATGAAAAACAAAACAAAAAAAGCTTTGCTGAAATAGTGGGTATAGGGTCTTGGGTGGAACATAGGACATTAAAGTGATAAATCCCCAAGCAACATGGAAATATAATTACACTAAAGATGAGATTAGTAAGAGCCAATATACAGTGACTGAGATCACCCAGCTTACAGTATGTCTCCAGAGGTTGTCTATAAAGATGTACCTGAAAAGACTGGGGAATATCCAAGTTATTCAAGGGGTAAAGCAACAAGAGGAAAGTAGGCTGGTTCTAACCAAAGCTATGAGTTTTAATCTGGTAAATGTTACTATGAAAAACTAAAAATCCTCTTAACAACATACAAGACTGAGAAAAGAAAAACAAAAACAAACAAAAAAAGAATTTGGAAGGTTTTTGTTTTGTTTTGTTTTTTTTAATTTCACCTCTCCTCCATCATTGTGGCCTGGAGGGTGCCTCAGAAGCCTGAGGGTGGCAGGGGTGGTAGGGACGTGCGGGGTGTTTGGGGTGGGCATGGGCATGGGCGTGTGGAAGTGCCGGCTCCTTGCGTGGCAGGGAGAAGCTACGGCTCTCTGTCTACCACCCTGGGCCGACCACGCTACGAGGAGGCCTAGCGGGCGGTTGGTATTTGCACCGGGGCCCAGCCTCCAGCAGCCACCTAGCCACACTGCACATGCTCAGAGTGCCCCTCCAGTCTGAACGTGTTTTTAGAATACTCCTTAGGCAGGAGAGATTTTAGTATGTCCACTAAAAGAATAAAATATTAACGGTTATGCGCATTTAGTGGATATACCAACTAGTGTTGTGTCGCTGCTGTTGTTTAGTCCGCTAAGCCATGTCCGACTCTTTGTGACCCTCATGGACTGCAGCAAACAAGGCTCCCCTGTCCCTCACTATCCCCATCGTTTGCTCAAATTCATGTTCATTGAGTCTGTGATGCTATTCAACCATCTACTCCTATGTCATCCCCTTCTCTTGCCCTCAAACTTTCCCAGCATTAGGGTCTTTGCCAGTGAGTCAGCTCTTTGCATCAGGTGGCTGAAGTATTGTCAGCAAAGTGATGTTTCAGCTTTTAATACACAGTCTACGTTTGTCATAGCTTTTCTTCTAAGGAGCAAGAGTCATTTAATTTCATGGATGCAGTCACCATCTGCAGTGATTTTGGAGCCCACGAAAATAAGCCTGTCATTATTTCCATTGTTTCTCCATTTGTGATGATGTGCTTACTCGTGGCTGACTCTTTGCCACCCCATGAACTGTAGCCCGCCACGTTCCTCTGTCCATGGAATTTTCCAGGCAAGAATACTGGAGTGGGCTGCCATTGCCTTCTCCAGGGTGTTTCCCCATTTATTTGCCATGAAATGACGGGACTGGATCATCTTTCCTATTTGAAAGTTGAGTTTTAAGCCAGCTTTTTCACTCTCCTCTTTCACCTTCATCAAGAGGCTCCTTAGTTTTGCTTTACTTTCTGCCATAGGGTTGTGACATCTGCATATCTGAGGTTATTGATATTTCTCCCAGAAATCTTCATTACAGCTTGTGCTTCATCCAGCCTGGCATTTCTTATGATGTAGTCTACATGTAGTTAAATAAGAAGGATAACAATATACAGCCTTGATGTACTCCTTTCCCAATTTTAAACCAGTGCATTGGTCCATGTCCAGTTCTAATTGTTGCTTCTCAACTTGCATACAGATTTCTTAGGAGGCAGGTAAGGTGGTCTGGTATTCTAATCTCTTTAACAGTTTTCCAGTTTGTTGTGCTTCACACAGTCAAAGTCAGTGAAGCAGAAGTAGCTATTTTTCTAAAATTCTCTTGCATTTTCTATGATCCAATGGATGCTGGCAATTTGATCTCTGTTTCATCTGTCTTTTCTAAATCCAGCTTGTACACCTGGAATTTCTTCATTTACATACTGCTAAAGTCTAGCTTGAAGGATTTTGAGCATGACCTTGCTAGCATATGAAATAAGCGCAATTGTATGGTAAGTTGAACGTTCTTTGGCATTGCTGTTCTTTGGGACTAGAATCAAAACTGACCTTTTCCAGTCCTGTGGCCACTACTGAATTTTTCCAAATTTACTGGCGTATTGAGTGCAGCACTTTCACAGCATCATCTTTTAGGATTTGAAGTAGCTCAACTGGAATTCCATCACCTCCACTAGCTTTGTTTGTAGCTATGCTTCCTAAGGCCCACTTGACTTAGCATTCCAGGATGTCTGGCTCTAGGTGAGTGATCATACCATTGTGGTTATCTGGGTCATGAAGATCTATTTTGTATAGTTCTTCTGTGAATTCTCACCAACTCATCTTAATATCTTCTGCTTCTGTTAGGTCCATATGATTTATGTCCTTTATTGTGCTCATCTTTGCATGAAATATTCCCTTGGTATCTCTAATTTTCTTGAAGAGATCTCTAGTCTTTCCCATTCTATTTTTTTCCTCTATTTCTTTGCACTGATCACTGAGGAAGGCTTTCTTATCTCTCCTTGATATTCTTTAGAACTCTACATTCAAATGGGTGTATCTTTCCTTTGCTTCTTTGCCTTTTATGTCTTTTGTCAGCTATTTGTAAGGCCTCCTCAGACAGCCATTTTGACTTTTTGCATTTCGTTTTCTTGGGAATGGTCTTGATCCCTGTCTCCTGTACAATGTCATGAACCTCTGTCCATAGTTCTTCAGGCACTCTGTCTATCAGATCTAATCTTTTGAATCTATCTGTCACTTTCATTGTATAATCATAAGGGGTTTAGGGATTTAGGGATTTAGGTCATACTTAAATGGTCTAGTGGTTTTCCCTGCTGCTGCTGCTGTTGCTGCTGCTGCTGCTGCTAAGTTGCTTCGGTCATGTTTGACTCTGTGAGAGCCCAAAGATGGCACCCTACCAGGCTCCCTGTCCCTGGCATTCTCCAGGCAAGAACACTGAAGTGGGTTTCCATTTCCTTCTCCAATGTATGAAAGTAAAAAAGTGAAAATGATGTTGCT
This sequence comes from Madoqua kirkii, assembly GCA_006408675.1. Classification (NCBI taxonomy): domain Eukaryota; kingdom Metazoa; phylum Chordata; class Mammalia; order Artiodactyla; family Bovidae; genus Madoqua; species Madoqua kirkii. The sequence goes on from SJYC01099697.1 coordinate 14,776, forward strand.
CAGTAGTGTCCGAATTTTAGTGACCTCATGGACTGCAGCCTATCAGGCTCCTCTGTCCATGGGATTTTCCAGGCAAGAGTACTGGAGTGGGTTTCCAGTGGTTTCCCCTACTTTCTTCAATTTAAATCTGAATTTGGAGCTCATGATCTGAGCCTTAGTCAGTCCCCAGTCTTGTTTTTGTTGACTGTATAGAGCTTCTCTATCTTTGGCTGCAAAGAATATAATCAATCTAGATTCCTACAACTTTGATTTCACTCTTGTCATCTCCTGTTTGTCCACTTCCAAATGCCTTGATCCATGGACCTAACATTCCAGGTTCCTATGCAATATTGTTCTTTACAGCATCAGACTTTACTTCCATCACCAGTCACAACCACAACTGGGTATTGTTTTTGCTTTGGCTTCATCTCTTCATTCTTTCTGGAGTTAATTCTCCACTGATCTCCAGTAGTATATTGGGCACCTACCAACCTGGGGATTTCATCTTTCAGTGTCCTATATTTTTGCCTTTTTATACTGTTCATGGGGTTCTCAAGGCAAGAATACTGAAGTCGTTTGCCATTCTCTTCTCTGTATATTCATAAGGGATTTGATATAGGTCATAGTTGAATAGCCTACTGGTTTTCCCTACTTTCTTCAATTTATGTCTGAATTTTGCAATAAGGCATTTGTGATCTGAGCCACAGTCAGCTCTCAGTTTTGTTTCATCTGACTGTATAGAGCTTCTCCATCTTTGGCTGCAAAGAACATAATTAATCTTATTTCAATATTGACCATCTGGTGATGTCCATGTGTACAGTTGTCTCTTGTGCTGTTGGAAGAAGGTGTTTGCTAAGCACAGTGCCTTCTCTTGGCAAAACTTTGTTAGATTCCTAACCACTAGTCTGCCAAGGAATTCTACTGAGGGTGATATGGGACAGTCTGAATTTGCAGTTAGTATTAGAAGTGAGGTTGATTTTGGCAACTCCTGGACTTTGCAAAGAAAGAAAGAAAGTGAAGTTTATCGATCATGTCTGACTCTTTGCTACCCCCTTGACTGTAGCCTACGAGGTTGCTCCATTCATGGGATTTTTCCAGGCAAGAATACTGGAATGGGCTGCTATTTCTTTGTCCAGGAGGTAGGGAAGACCTTTGCCTGGTTCAAGACCCAGGCACCGAACCTGGGTCTTCTGCATTGTAAGCAGACACTTTACCATCTGAGCCACCAGGAAACTTTGCAAACATGTTATTTATTTCTCAAAGCAAACTCATGAGGTATAATATCACATAGCTGAGAATAGAACATAAGCAAAATATTCTGCGACACAAATGATTACAATAGTTTCTTAGATGTATTTCCCAAGGCAAAAGAAATACAAGCAAAATAAACAACTGGGACTAAGTCAAACTTAAAAACTTTTGAACAGCAAAGAAAATGGCAAACAAAACAAAAGACAACTTACTAATTGGGAGAATATATTAGCAAATGATGTTACCAAGAAGGGCTTAATTTTTAACAGTGCAAATAACTCATCACATAATGCAATTAAAAAAAAATAAAAAGACCTGAACATAGGCAGAAGACCTAAACATACATTTCTCCAAAGAAGATATACAAATGGTTAACAGGCACATGAAAGATGATCAACATTGCTATTTATTAGAGAAATGCAAAATAAAATGACAATGAGATACCACCTCACACTGGTCAGGATGGCCATCATTAAAAAAATCTACAAACTGTAAATGCTGGAGAGAGTGGAGGAAAAAGAACCCTCCTACACTATTAGTGGGAATGTAAACTAGTGCAGCCATGGTGTTTGGGGACCATCATTTTTCTAAAAGATTGCATATCTTATCCCTCTAAAATATTGGTAATGTTATAAAGACATCTTAAATGCAAAATAAAATGACAATGAGATACCACCTCACACTGGTCAGGATGGCCATCATTAAAAAAATCTACAAACTGTAAATGCTGGAGAGAGTGGAGGAAAAAGAACCCTCCTACACTATTAGTGGGAATGTAAACTAGTGCAGCCATGGTGTTTGGGGACCATCATTTTTCTAAAAGATTGCATATCTTATCCCTCTAAAATATTGGTAATGTTATAAAGACATCTTATGGAGATTTAAATCTTGAAGTGGTCTGGAAGCTCTATATTCACTGAGAGTTTGTTGATCTTAAATTGACTCAAGAGCGTTTCTGGATTAATTGTTCTTTTTCCTTTTTATCATTTTCCCTGGATCTGAGAGAATAAGAGAAGAAATCAGAAATGCAATGGGTCATACTCACTTTGGCAAATGAAGTAAAGTTGTCCTGATACAGAGAAGATGACCATAGAGCCTGTATAAGGGTAACACAGTTGTTTTGAGATAATCCATTTCTTTTCTTCCCTTTTTAATTTAAAAAAGACATGAGAAAATACTTGGGATAATGGAAGCGTTTTATATCTTGTTTTAGTTGTGGCTTTTATGGTGAGTACAAATATTAAAACTCATTACTGAGCACCAGATCATTGTATTTTATTGAACATTAAATATACTTTAATCTTTAAAATGAGTGCTGTGAGAAATGCAAATAATGATTTAAACCTGGGGTTTGCAGGGTTGACTGCTTCATATATAACTAAGGTTTAACAAATAGAGCACTAACCCTAAGCTTACTGTACTTTATATAACAGATGAAACTTTGTGAAAAATCACGTATTTATTAATTGAAAACTTTAGGAGAAAATGAAGGCCCAGAGACAAAACTGACTTTACAAATATTGCAATTGGAAAGAGGGCAGCTCGAAAGAAAAAGTATCCAAGAACATGTATGGATTGCTTAACATGCACCAGATACCGTACTGTCACTTCAAATATGTTATTTCATTGATGGGTTATACCAATCCAGTGAAGAACCCACTGCTAAAAATCTATTTTTACCTTGTTGAGAAACTAAGTCTTGATAGATTATGCGACCTCCCCAAGGTTACAAGGCTAAAAATGGTAAAGTTAAATCTTGAGGCTCTATTTCTGATGTCAAAGTCTGTATTCTTGACAACCAAGGCCTAGTACTTCCAGTCAGTCATTGTTTTAAGTTAGGCTGGTTTAATTATGCATGATGACTCATTAAATGGCAACTTGAGTCACACTGACCACTCTACTTCTAATATATAAAAATTAATTGTAACAACAACATAGCCAAACCTGAATAATCTTTTTAATGTGGTTAAATGGTAAAATTTTAATGGCTCAATATGGCCAGCAGGTGGCAATTGTATTCCATTAAGTCAATAGAGCAACTTCAGGGAAATTAATGTGCATATCACTTCATGTCAAATAGATGAGGAAATGTGGAAACGGTGACTAATTTTATTTTCTTAGGCTCCAAAATCATTGAAGATGGTAAAGAGAGCCACAAAATTAAAAGATACTTACTCCTTGGAAGAAAAACTATGACCAACCTAGACAGTATATTAAAAAGCAGAGACATCACTTTGCTGACAAAGGTCCAAATAATGTCAAAGTTATGTCTTTTCCAGTAGTCATATATGGATGTGAGGGGTGGACCATAAAGAAGGCTGAATGCTGAAGAACTGATGCTTTTAAACTGTGGTGCTGGAGACTCTTGAGAGTCTCTTGGACAGCAAGAAGATCAAACCAGTCAATCCTAAAGGAAATCAACCCTGAATATTCATTGAAAGGGCTGATGCAGAAGCTCCAATATTTTGGCCATCAGATGTGAAGAGCTGACTCATTGGAAATGACCTCTATGCTGGGAAAGATTGAGGGCAAGAGGAGAAGAGAGCAACAGATGAGATAGTTGATGGTATCACCAACTCAGCAGACATCATAAGTTTGAGGAAACTCAGGAAGATAGTGAAGGACAGGAAAGCCTGGTGTGCTGCAGTTTATGGGGATCATAAAGAGTCGAACACAACTTAGTGACTAAACAACAGTGTATATAAAAAATACAAGTCTGCAGAAAAAAGGAGAGGAGAAGCTTTCTGTGGTCTTGACCCTAGATATTTATGCATTTGGCCCATTAAGGATGCACAGTTTTTGAGCCATTTGCATACCTAGGCTAGTTTAATTGTGTTCTGCATAAGGTAAGCAAAAGAAGCAATAAAGAACACATGGAAGAGACAGTGGTTCTAAGCTCTCTAAATGAGGGTAGAGAAAGAAAAATAAATATTATTTGAGGGAATCTTTGAAGCTTCTTTTACAGTTGTGTTTTTGGTGTGTGCATGTGTTTATTTGCATATATATGTATATATCAAAGTAAAAGTGGAGAGTGAAAAAGTTGGCTTAAAGCTCAACATTCAGAAAATGAAAATCATGGCAACTGGTCCCATCACTGCTTGGGAAATAGATGAGGAAACAGTGTCAGACTTTATTTTGGAGGGCTCCAAAATCACTGCAGATGGTGATTGCAGCCATAAAATTACAAGACACTCACACCTTGGAAGGAAAGTTATGACCAACCTAGATAGCATGTTGAAAAGCAGAGACATTACTTTGCCAACAAAGGTCCGTCTAGTCAAGGCTATGTTTTTTCCTATGATCATGTATGGATGTGAGAGTTGGACTGTGAAGAAGGCTGAACGCCAAAGAATTGATGCTCTTGAACTGTGGTGTTGGAGAAGACTCTTGAGAATCCCTTAGACTGCCAGGAGATCCAACTAGTCCATCCTAAAGGAAATCAGTCCTGGGATTTCTTTGGAGGGAATGATGCTGAAGCTGAAACTCCAGTACTTTGGCCACCTCATGTGAAGAGTTGACTAATTGGAAAAGACTCTGATGCTGGGAGGGATTGGGGGCAGGAGGAGAAGGGGACGACAGAGGATGAGATGGCTGGGTGGCATCACGGACTCGATGGACGTGAGTCTGAGTGAACTCTAGGAGTTGGTGATGGACAGAGAGGCCTGGCGTGCTGTGATTCAATGGGGTCGCAAAGAGTCAGACACGACTGAGCGACTGAACTGAACTGAACTGATGCACATGTACATATGTCATTGCTGTCATGTTGTTAGTATTGCTCATGAAACCCAACAACATGTGTGAGTTGGTGAGAAAAAGGAATGTTTTGGATTTAAGCCAAATCTTTCTACCTCTGGAAGAGTAAAGCATATTCGGAAACTAGTATGCAACAAACAAGGAACATTTGACTGCACCATTGCAAATGCTGTATTTTATGATCCAGTTTCCTAAGCCAGCATGGTGGACAAAGCAAAGATTCCTGGACCAGGATATTTAATGTTTTGAAAGACAGTAGTAGTTTTCCAGGAGGACAAGGTAAATATGAATATTTTAGGAAGGGACACTAGCAACTAATAGAGGTGTAGAAAAGTGAAAAAACACAGTGTCTTTGTGAAGTATAAACCCTTCAGCCAAGCGAGAACTTGTAATACCTTTAAAGAAAGAATCAGAGAAAGTCTTTTGGTCATGCAAGGAATTTGGATGTTATTCTGAAAGGAACTTTCAGATGAGTTTGCCCATTATGGAACTATGAGACTTCTGAAGAAAGGTAGAGGAGGCCTGATCTGAAAGTATCAGAAAGAGGTGGTAGACTGAAGAATTACTTGGGACACAGAGTTTATACTACTACAGAAAACTCCAATAAACTGAATTTCAAAGTGGTGCTCTGTTTATCTGCTGTTGTGATTAAAATATGAATTCTGAAAGACAGTGGTTTTCCAAAAAATCATGATTTAGTGTTACCTTCCTTTCTTCACACTGAGAATGTATAATATCAAAAACCATGTCCCTAAATGGTTGAAAACGATGAAATGAAGGCAATACATATTTTTAAAAAAAATAAAAAGAAGATAAGAAAAGTGAGGGGTAATGACTTCTGGACTTGTATGATGTGTTCCTACCACCTGTGTCATGAGTTGCACTGGGCAGACTGACCCTAGAGTCTGAGTGGTTGGGCAGGAAAAAGGAGTTCCTAGGTAGTGAATTTAGTGAAAAGGTAACTGGCAACATATGGCTGGAGATGGCATATGGCTGGTCTAGAGCATATATTATATATCGTTGTTGTTGTTCAGTCACTAAGCCAGTTCCAACTGTCTACAACCCCATGAACTGCAGCATGTCAGGCTTCTCTGTTCTTCACTATCTCACTGAGCTTGCTCAAACTGACATCCATTGAGTGAGTGATGCCATCTAATCATTTCATTCTCTGTAGACCCCTTCTCTTGCCCTCATTTTTCTCAGCATCAGGGTCTTTCCAATGAGTCAGCTCTTTGCATCATGTGGCCAAAATATTGGAGCTTTGGTTTGAGCATCAGTTCATCCAATGAATATTCAGGGTTGATTTCCTTTAAGATTGTCTGGTTTGATCTCCTTGCAGTCCAAGGGACCCTCAAGAGTCTTCTCCAGTGCCACAGTTCAAAAGCATTCATTTGTCGGTGGGGTGGGGGGGGCAGCGTTCTTTAAGATGCAAATCTCACATCTATATGTGACTACTGGAAAAACCATAGTTTTGACTATATGGACCTTTGTAGGCAAAGTATGTCTCTGCTTTTTAATACACTGTCTAGGTTTGTCATAGCTTTTCATCCAAGGAACAAGCATCTTTTAATTTTGTGGCTGCAGTCACTGTCCCCTTTGATTTTGGAGCCAAAGGGAATGAGATCTGGCACAGTTTCCACATTTCTCCATCTTATATACAGTTTAATGTCATCTCTCCCTCAAGCAGCACCCTCTGAGGAATATTCTTATGCCATTCTGCTATCTCCTATAGCTTAGATTTTGCTCTACTAGAGCTATAATCAGGACGTTCCTAAGTCCCTAAAGGTTGTTTAATCGTTTCTCTGGAATGCTTCTATTTTGTAAATAGCCACTCTGCCTTTGTTCACGTTGTGATCTAGTTCATCATCTGTCAAACAACTCACCACTGCATGTTCCTTAAAGCCTGTTTGCAATCCTCCAAGGATAGGGCTTCCCTTGTGGCTCAGCTGTTAAAGAATTTGCCTGCAATGTGAGAGACCTGGGTTCTATCCCTGGGTTGAGAAGATCCCCTGGAAAAGGGAAATACTACCCAATCCAGTATTCTGGCCTAGAGAGTTTATTGACTGTATAGTCTATAGGGTCACAAAGAGGTAGACATGACTTAGCAACTTCCACTTTTCACAAGGATAGTAAAAACAAGGTAGTCTCAAAGGAAGAGAAGAAATACTGTGATACTGTGAGAAAAGACACTGTGATAAAGATGAGTCTGAGTTTGTATCATAATTTTACCACTGATTGTGTGACATGTAATAAAATGTTTTAATACTCTGAAGCTCCATTTGTTTACCTGTAAAGTAATGGGTGGGCTTCCCAGGTGGTGCAGTGGGAAACAACCCACCTGCAATGCAGGGGACACAAGAAATGTGATTCAGTCCCTGAGTTGAGAAGATCCCCTGGAGGAGGAAATGGCAACCCTGTCCAGTATTCTTGAGGGGAGATTCCCATGAACAGAGGAGCCTAGTGGGCTACAGTCCAGGGGGTTGCAAAGAGACAGATATGACTGAGCACGTGTGTGGAAATTGATGGTGGGTCAATTTATAGCAAAATGGCCATCTTTGTTTTCTGTTGGCTTGCAGACATTATCATTGAACCACAGAATTCTTTCCCATTGAGTTCACACATAGACTCAAAAGACTTATTGCAGTGTTGCTAATAGTAGGTACCTGCAGCTGAACAACTGGAGTTAACATAGAGGAGAGCAATGTACCAACATTTCAGTTTAGATAATCTGAATTTCCTGGCTCTCGAAACATGAAATCATATATCCAATCCTCAAGCAAATACTAAGTGACAGGATGTACAAATAAGCATGCCAGGCACTTCCAAGGATAAAGAAATTAACTGGACAAGTCCTGACCTCAAAGAACTTAGAGGTTAACAGATATGATGCTGCTAGATGATGCTTATACATACATTTATATTAAACAAGGTAGACAGTGATAATCTTAGTGAAGGATGTTGAGACAAGATTATGTGTATGTGTGTGTGTGTGTGTGTGTGTGTGTGTGTGTGTGTATGTGTCTGAGGGAAGAAGGAGGAAAGAGTTCATAGGAAACTGTGATTCAGATACAGTTTGTTTCTAATGACAAAAATCATATATGTGAGGCACAAGGCTGTTCTGAAATCATTGGTGGTCATAACAGATTCTGATGTAATATATCAACTCTAGCTACACCTGTTTCTGTGGCATTTAGCCCATGCTGAGTCTTGTCTTTTTCAGCAAATGCGTTTTCAGCCTCTTTCTACTCACCTGTGGACATCTACATGTGAAAGGTGATGGTCCTGCCAGATCTATGATACGATAAATGATTTAACTTATACTTTGGCCACCTGATGCGAAGAGCTGACTCATTGGAAAAGACCCTGATGCTGGGAAAGATTGAGGACAGGAGGAGAAGGGGACAACAGAGGATGAAATGGTTGGATGGCATCATCGACTCAATGGACATGGGTTTGGGTGGACTTCCTGAGTTGGTAATGGACAGGGAGGCTTGGCGTGCTGCGGTTCATGGGGTCACAAAGAGTCAGACATGACTGAGAGACTGAATTGAACTGAACTGAACTGAAGACTATTCTAGACAGATCAGTAATCACATGTACAGAAAAACAAACAAGCAAACAAACAAAAAACAACCTTGTCCTAAGCACCAGGGAATTAGGTCATTAAAGGAAAGCTGAATTTGAAGATTTTAAATAGAAAAACAGTGGCAACAATTTCCCATCATATTTCTCAGTGGAGGCTTGGAAGTCCATTGTTCTTTAAGAGATAATTGAATGTTCTTTTTTCTATTTTTAAATTGAGATTTTTTCCACTATATTTTGGGGAATTATTTATCTTGGTCATTGACAGAATTCATTTTTCAGCTTTATAACATACAGTCATTTGTCATATTTTTATTTTTGTGGTTTTGAAATAAGCATTTAAAAATTTTTAAATACTTTTTTTAACAAAAATCTAGGTCTCAGAGACTATAGAAAAATCAAATGGAAAATGAAGTGGGAATTCTGTGTATTTAGAACTGGCATATAGGTGTCTATGTAAACACATTATGCTTTCTATAAAAATTTACATGAAAATTGTGCCCATGGAGAAGGACTTCTGTGCAGCAGACATGCATTTGAATTATTTCATCCTTATTGCCTTCTATACAGCTGAAAGGAATGAGAGGCAGGGATGAAGGTGTAGGAAAGAAAAAAAGAGGTGTTATGTATAGATGTAACCGATGTTGGTTAGCAAAAAGTGTTTTATTGCACATCAGGAATTTTTTTTTTTTTTTAAGCTTTCTTCATTCCCAGTGGAAGGCTTTCACTGTAGGGGGCAATTGGCCCTAGGAGTTGATCAGTGGGAAGCCTGTGAACTGTGAAAACAACAACAAAGGCTTTTACAAATCATTCTATGTGGCTAAAATAGGTAAAAAACCCTCACCTGGGGGTACTTATGAGGACACACTGGCCTTACCTCTTTACCTCCTATTTCCCATAATTGGCTTCACTCCTCAACTTCTCCTTTCCTCTTAGGCAACATGAAATGGACCTTTATAGATGACAAGATTTCTTTCATATCTGTATCTGGGCAGGGAGAATGGGGCGATATCATATCGAAAAGGGCAGCTTATCATACCTCTTTTCCCCCCCTGTTTATTAAAAAGAATGAGTGCAACTGAGGGACTTCTGCTGAGAGTGACAAGCACTTTACTGCTGCAAAATGGGCTCTGGCTGTAAAAGGTCTCCAACCAACTACACTGAGTGGCACTCCTCACCACAGCCACGTTCAAGTGGTCTTTTCCAAGCAGACAGCTAAATTAGGAGTTAAGAGATGCCTGCGTAGCTTTTCATGATGTAAATCAAAGATGAAAGAACCCTAACTCGCAGGAAATGTTAAAGAAAAAAACACCTAAGCGAAAAGCAGAGTGGCTAAATGACTTGCGTTGGGATTTTATTTTGTCGATCAATCCACAGGACTTCATATTTTGGTCATTGTAAATCCATTCTAAATTAAAGATATTTTTGTGAAAAGTTTCCAAAACGATCAACAAGAAACAGGTCATTTTCTCTCCTAGGTAATTTTTGGAGAGTGGTTGAAATTTGTGAAACCATGTGTGGAAATTGGGTTTATATTCAGATGATTATCTCCAGGTATGTGATGTTTTCACATACAAACATGGATCTACAACTCTCTTTTCAAAGGATAGGTAACCTTTTAGTAACATCAACCATCACTGTGGTTCAGTGCTGACACCCCTCTGGGTGTAATTCAAAATGACATTTTTTTTACAAATTCATGGAAATAGCTTTTTTTTTTCTTTTTTTAGATTTTACCATCTTGTATTATCTTTCATTTTCTTCAAGATACTACTTACACATATGCAAAATCTTACCTTCTGTGTTAAACACTTGACATTTCCATCAAAACAGTCCATCTCTTTTATAGTTCTCATTATTTAGTTCAGTGCCTTGAACTTGGTACATGAATCAATAAATATTTATTAAATGAAAGCAATCAAGCCCTAAAATTTATTGATAAGATTACATCTGTCTCTAGGAACTAAAAAAATAGTAATGATTAAGAAAAAAACATTGCATAGTTCATAATCTGTGCAAGGCACTGTTTTATTAATTTATATAGTCATAAAACTTCATGAGATATCATTATTAATATCTCGGTGTTACAGTTAAGAACACTGAGATAGATTAAGTAATGTATTCAAGGTGATAGTGGCAGAGCAAGAATTTGAAACAATGCAGCCTTCAGGCTGTGCTCTTAATTACTATGCTATTTATAGCTTTCCTAACAGACTATATTTATTGTGTAGTTGTAAGTGCTTTACATGTACTAATTCATTTGTATCATGAATTCTATTTGTAGAAGCTGACTGTTTGCCAGGATGGGATATATTAGCACTTTCACTAGACTTTAGTAAACATAGGCTGAGAATTTCATACTTCCGTGGTTTTATTCTTATGCAGTGGTTATCAGAATGTGGATTGGAAAACCAAGGAGTTCCCAACCTCCTTTTTAGAGCACTTACATAGTCAGAGCTCGATTAGGTATCAAAGAAAGTGTTCTGTAGTTTTCTGTTCTTTTTCTCTTCACCTACTTTATAAAAATTTTTTTAAAATACATCATATTCATTACGGAAGAAATAAGAATCCCTGAGTGTAATAGCTACAGCAAATAAACACAAGATTTAAAAAAAAATCATAAAGCTGCTTCTTAAATCTGACAATGTTAAGGAGAATGGGTTTTGCTGTACCCGTATCCCACTGAACTGGATATGCTGCTGCTGCGAAGTCACTTCAGTCGTGTTCGACTCTGTGTGCCTGGATCTAGTAACTACTGAACCATCTGAAATTCCTTATTAGATAAAGATTTAACAAAGATTGATTAGTCCATAAAGTCCAAGAATAATTTGTTACTGTCTAACTTCTCTTAATGAAATGCTGATACTTTAATTGAATATACATTTTACTTTTTTTAAACCATTTCCAGTAAAGCTGCTGTTTGCTCTAATGTGTACCAAGGTTATATTAAAGTAATGCTAAAATAAGTACTAGTTGTTCCAAATGCTATAAACACAACCAACAAATTCTTATATAATGGTTTTAATTTTTATATTCCCATGTGATTCCCTAATTTGAATTTCTAGTGAAAAATATCAGGAATGAAAATATTCTAATAAAAAATACACAATTTCATGACTTGCTATTTGTACATATACTTACTTCCTGGCTTATGTAAGTTCATTCAGTCTGCAGTTAGCTGTTTAACTATTTCCTAGGACCTCTATGAAAGCCATGACTTTGTTTTAAGATGTTCATATAGACAGGCATCATTATACTCTAGTGAAATCACTACATTATGGTATACTAGGCATATTACAACTAGTTCCAAATATGAGCTCTAGTTTTCTATTTTAACATGAATGTTTTTGTGTCCTTCAAATATGGTATTACTTTTACATAAACTATATGTAACAGTCCTACACATAAACATCAGAGTTGGTAGATAGACATCCACCATTAAGTTAAAGGGTGGCATCTTTATGATATACACTAAGCTTAAAGCTCAACATTCATAAAATTAAGATCATGGTACCCGGTTCCACCACTTCATGGGAAAAAGATGAGAAAATAGTGGAAACAGTGTCAAACTTTTCTTTGGGTGGGGAGGAGGCTCCAAAATCACTGCAGATGGTGACTGCAGCCAAGAAATTAAAAGACGCTTACTCCTTGGAAAGAAAGTCATGACCAACCTAGATAGCATATTCAAAAGCAGAGACATTACTTTGTTGACTAAGGTCTATCTAGTCAAGGCTATGGTTTTTCCAGTAGTCATGTATGGATATGAGAGTTGGACTGTGAAGAAGGCTGAGCACTGGAGAATTGATGCTTTTGAACTGTGGTGTTGGAGAAGACTCTTGAGAGTCCCTTGGACTGCAAGGAGATCCAACCCGTCCATTTTGAAGGAGATCAGCGCTGGGATTTCTTTGGAAAGAATGATGCTAAAGCTGAATCTCCAGTACTTTGGCCACCTCATGTGAAGAGTTGACTCATTTGAAAAGACTGTGATGCTGGGAGGGATTGGGGGCAGGAGGAGAAGGGGATGACAGAGGATAAGATGGCTGGATGGCATCATGGACTTGATGGACACGAGTCTGAGTGAACTCCAGGAGTTGGTGGTGGACAGGGAGGCCTGGTGTGCTGCAATTCATGGGGTCGCAAAGAGTCGGACACGACTGAGCTACTGAACTAAACTGAACTGAATCTCAAAGCATATTCTTCTAAAGTAAATATCATTAATTTTTTGGTAACAGTCAAAAAATAATTAATAATGGAACTATTTAATCTGTTGTATAAACATCATCTTCCTTGAAATTTCTGGATTAGACCTAGATTCAGTGATATACACTATCTCTTCTACCACACTTCTCTAATATACCTTCAGCAAGCTTATTTGCATATACAGAATAGGAAAATTGTGGTGGAAAGTCTCTAAACATGACCTCCAATGACCCTGTCTTCTGGGAGGCACCATTGTATCTCCCTCTGCTCTTGAATGTAGGTTTGACCTATGACTTGCTTCTAATCAACAAAGGATGTGAACTGTCATTTACATGATTAGATTCATAAGATTATAAATCCAATTTTTCTAGAAAATTTTCTCAATTGCATAGTCATTTAGCACATTTTAAACAAAGGAAATGGCTGTTTGGAGATGCCCATGTGGTAAGGAACTGACGGCATCCTCTAGTCAATAGCCAGAGAGTGGCTGAAACTCTCGATCTAACAATGTTCAATAAACTGAATTCTGTCAACAATCATATGACTTTAAAAGCATATTCCTTCCCAGTTGGGTTTTCAGACAAAAACTCAGTCATGGATGATACCTTATTTGCCACTTTCAAATGAGTCCTGGAAGCAAAGAACCCAGATAAGCTGTAGCAAGACTACTGAATCAAGATTTGTAACATAACTGATGTTGTTGTTTTAAGCCTGTAAGTTTATGGTACTATTGTACCATAATATTATTATACAAGTGTTATAATAATGCAGCATCAAAAAATTAATGTAGTGACTCAAACAACTGTTTTCTTTGAACCCAGAAACATAGTTAGGGCTTTGATTTTAAGAGGTACTAATCTTATTACAAATTTAAAAACAAATGAATATGAAAATATGAGAATGAGTCTAGAATGCCTGGAAAATAAATGACACTGAGAATTACAAAATATGACATCCATACCGTATAGTACGAATACTGGCCCTTGTGGGATAGGGCCAGTATTAGTTAATTAGTTATGTAACTAATGCTGAAGGAAAAAATATAATTATGAGCAAGAGCCTGGTTATACCAGCATTTTAGGAACCCACTTCTTTTTTAATTTAAATTTTTACTTCTATATTTTTGATACATTTAAAGCTTCTAATTGACCAATAATAAGTATTAAGTTATTATTTCTCTTTGGATAATAGAATCTGTCTTCTAATAGAAGAATTTGTCACTTTTTATCTTCAGACTCACAGCTACCTTTACCTTCTTTACATTGATTTTTATTTCACTATATTTTTTTTCTGATGATAAACTTGATATTAGAATGATTATGCTTTTCTGAGAAATATAAGTTTCTATATGAGTTTAGC
>SJYC01099701.1:0-12605 GCA_006408675.1 Madoqua kirkii
ATGTACTAGATCCTATTCTTCATTTCTTTCATCTCACTGTTATTTTCATATAAATTTGATAAATTATAGAGATTTCAAAATTTAAGGTCAAATCTTTAAAAATCTGATAAAAAAATTACTAAGTACCTGATTAGCAAGATAAAAGTGAATCATCTAAATCTTTATACATATATATATATTTATATATAAAATAAGTTATCCAGGTATAGAAATAGCATAATTTTAAACTCAAGCCTTCATAAAAATTCTGCTGTCGGCCAATATATGGAAGAAGCCTAGATGTCATCAACAGATGAATGGATAAAAAAGTTTGGCACATATATACAACGGAATATTATTCATGCATAAAAATGATTGAGTTTAAGCAGTTGAACTGAGGTAGATGAGCCTGGAACCTGTTATATGGAGTGAAGTCAGAAAGAGAAAAACAAAAATCATATACTAATGCATATATACAAAATCTAGAAAAATGGTACTGATGAACTTATTTGCAGGGCAGGAATGGAGTTGCAAACATAGAGAACAGACTTGTGGGCACATTGTGGGAAGAAGAGGGTGGAATGAATTGAGAGAGTAGTATTGAAATATGTATATTACCATAGGTAACACATATAGCTAGTGGAAAGTTGCTATATAAAACAAGGAGCTCATCCTGGTGTTCTGTGAGGACCTAGGGGGTGGGACAGTGGTGGGTGGGTGGGCAGCAGGCTCAAGAGGGAGGGGATATATGCATACATATGGCTGATTCATTTTGCTGTACAGCAGAAATCAACATAACATTGTAAAGCAATGATCCTCCAATTAAAAAACAACAACTCTGCTGTTCTTAAGAATACTGCCAGTGAAAGTCAAATGGCTGATATTTTAAACACAAACCTAATAAGAAATAGCAAACATCACTAGTTATAAGGGATTTTATTACTTATATCATCTTAAGAATTCCTGCCTAATAAATTCTTTTTTAACTTTGTTACTTTAAAAAATATTATCATTTAAATGGTAGTTTTTTAAAAACAGTCCATTTGGTTCATGTATGTGGCTTTTGTGTGTGTCATTTGTATTTGTCTTCCTATGGCCAGACACTTCTGTTCTTGTCTTACAAAATTATGGACTGAATGTCTATTTGCTTAGTCCTGAAGAAGTATTGCTTATACAGTATTAGATTCAATTTTTTCCAGAGAGAAACTGAATAATTTAAGGAAGTGAACATGAAGACAGTCATATTTATTGGCAGAGAGCCAAATTAAAGGCCTCCTGTAGGCATTTAACTATTATATTATTGGGGTCTAATGAGCCACTTTCTCCCACTGTATTAATTACTCTTAAGAAATAAACTGGGACTAAAATTATCATATACTTTTCCTGTCACTATTTTCACATAATGTCTACTGACAAATGTAGTTATATTATTCTCAAAACTTCTTTCAAAGTAATTGATTCTTAAAACTTGAATCAAGTTATTTCTACAGTTTATTCCAATCAAGAATTAAAAAAAAAAAAAACTGTTTTGTCAGTGTTTTGGCATAACATGCCATTTTACAAATGGAGTAGCCTTAAATTGGATCCGGAGAAAATGTACTGTCCTCTAAATAGTCAGGAGTCTGTGATAAGGGGGACATTGAAAAGTATGTATGATTGCTTGAATTTTACTCAATTTCAAAAACATAATTTCTGCTGAATTGAGAACCAGAGTAATTGAACTATCTGCGAAAGAAAACCACAAGAATGGAATATGCACTGTGACCAAGATTTCCTCAAAGAGGATGATGTATCACACAGCAAATCCATGAAAATTGGCAGGTGTAATATACCTGCTTTGCTCAAGGATCCCAGAGGCACATAATGGATATTCCTTTGGGTTGAAGTGTGATGAATATTGAACATATCACAACCCACACTCTGTCGACGGTCCTGTTCAGATTTATTGTTAGCATAATAGCACCTTTAGGAATGAAACACCAGTCTATATTTTTAAATCAAGTAACATCTTTTGCCATTTCTAACAGAGATGGTCCAATTTAGAAATGCTGAAAACCATATTTTTATGCAATGCTTACTGATAAAGGTAGCTGTGTAATTATCAAATCTTTTTCAAAAGTAACTCACTTTCAAACCCTAAGTGAAATTGTGTTTGAAGACTTATAACAATGTAGAAAAACATTGTTTTGTCAGCATTGGAAGGAAATGATCGTTATGCAGACAAAATATTCTTTGGGCAATGTAGGCCCATACTAGAAAGAAATGTGGGAAATTGTGCTTTTAACTTGAAATCTTTGAAGAAGAGGCTCAGGTTTTTTATGAAGCTGAGGACATCATGTAATTTTTCTTTTTGTGTGCTTAGTTGCTCAGTTGTTCTAACTCTGCAACCTCATTCTTCAGGCAAGAATACTGAAATGGGTTACCATGCCCTCCTCCGGGGGATCTTTTCAACCCAGGGATCAAATCCAGGTCTCTGCATTGTAGATGGATTCTTTACCATCTGAGCTACCATTTTAGGGGGTACCTTAATAGTGACTTTCTAGGTGGTGCTAGTGGTAAAGAACCCGACTTCCAATGCAGGACACACAAGAGGTTCAATCCCTCAGCCAGGAAAATCCCCTGGAGGAAAGCAGGGCAACCCACTACAGTATTCTTGCCTGGAGAATCCCGTGGACAGAGAAGCCTGAAGGGCTGTATTCCATGGGGTCGCAAAGAGTTGAACACAACTGAAGCAATTCAGCACACATCCACAATAGTTATGCCTCAAATTGAAAATAATATAGGGGGATTAATATATAATTTTTTCTACCTAAAACTCTTCTGAGATTTAAAATCAAACTCATTACCATGACCAGTAAGACAGTATACAATCTGACTTTTGTCAATCCCTTTCATCTCAATTTGTCCATTACACGAGAGCCATGATTCTTTCTTAGACTCCTCCAAATATCAAAATTGTCCCTCACTCAGGGCCTCTGCACTTGCTGTTCAGGTGCCTAGCACTTCTCCAAATCTTTCTATGGCTGGCTGTTTCCATTACTCCCGCCTCAAATCAGTCACTTCCATGTAAAGACCATCCCTTAAGACCCTAAGAACGGTGTCAGCATCTAGTCCTACCACTGGCCCTACTCTCATCAATCTTTTTTTTTTTTTACTGTCTTCAATTGATTTTTTACTGTCTGAATTAATGTTTATTACTTGCCCATTTTCTTTCTACATTTAGTACAACAGAGGCTCTATGTAGACTAAGCTATTTCCAGTTGTATATATGACTGCATCTTTCCTACCTAGAACACTGCTTAATGCACAGTAAACACTGGAAACATATTTTAAAATATTTTAAAATAAATGAACTGAACTCTCAAAGTTCAGTTGAACTGAACTCTCAAAGTAAGCCCTAAGACCACTTAAATGTAATCCAATATTCAAAAATACTTTTAGAATCTTATCGAATATTATTAGAATCTACTTTTAGGCATAAGTGGTTTAATTACAACATGTAATTTGGTCTCAGATAGGTACTTTTTTCTTTTTTTTTTTTCCCTCCCATCTACCTTCCCCCCACCCCCCATCTCCCCAGATCATCCCTTACACCAGCCCCAAGCATCCTGTATCCTGTATTGAACATAGACTGGCGCTTCATTTCTTATATGATTGTATACATGTTTCATTGCCATTCTCCCAGATCATGGAACTTCCCTGGTGATCCTGTGGTTAAGAGGCCATGCTGAAGGGATGGCTCATTTGTCAGGGAACTAGGACCCCACATGCCATGCAGCATGGCCAAAATATTTTTTTTAATTAAAAAAATAAATTATGATATAAAGTGAACACATGAATCAAGTCCTAACTTTCAAAGCTAACTAATACATTTTGCTTAGATGCACAATCTACACAGATATAATTTTAGTACTATTAGTTGCAGAAGTAGCATATTAAACACACAGCCAATGTTATTTTAATGTTATTGGGTAGCAAATACCCAGTGACATTGTGTTATAAATAATCTAAACATCTAAAAATTTTTATGCTGTATTTTACCTCAGGATATATTTGTTCATTCCTTTTCCAGTTTGAGGGTCATCATTCAGGTAAATCCTCAATAACTCTGCTCAGTTTTTATAGTGGCCTCCTAAGACTTCTCCCTATTTAAGGGCATCTGTGGTATCCTTTCTAAGGCATAGCTTATTGACACCGACTCCTGTGCAGACAAACCTTCATAAGCACAGCTGATTTTGTCATTAGTCTGTGTCAAGACCATCACAGATCCCATTTCCTATGAAGTTCAAACTGTCTAATCAAGCATTCAAATTCAATTTCCTTTAACAAATATTGAAAGTTCTCCAATTAATTCCATCTCACCTGTGTCATGAGCCATGTCTTCCTTTACTCTCCTTCATGTATCCTTTATTTAAGGCAGACTGTGCTACTAGTGAGACCTCTGCAGTTTTGTTTTGTTCTGTTTTTAATCCCCAAGTCTCACCTCATCTGATTGTTTTCATCTGCATTGTCTTTCTTGAGATTGATTTCCTCCTAAATGAAAGTAAATCCAATGTTTCTCAGCTGTTTCTCAGTTTCTCCAATGTGACCTCCACTCTGAATAAACCTCCAAACAGCCAAAATTCTTCTTTCTCCTTAGCTCTTAAGAGGACTTTTATCATTTCCACACACTTCACTTAAAAGAGATCATTTTCTCAAATATATAGTTATTCTGAGAAAGATACATTTGCCCTTGCTGAAAATAAGGTAGTAATCATGGAATGCCTAGTTGTAAAGGGAAAAGAAAGACTAACCTTTAATATTTGATTAGTTATCATTGTATTTGGTACTTTATAAAGAGTTTTATATGCAATATTTCATCTGAGTTTGAAACTAGGCAAATGAAAGATTATTACCTTTATTCTATCAATGGGGAAATCAGGAATATAGGACTTGTCAAGAACCATGTGACTAGACAGTGTCAGAGTTTATGATAAGAATCCAATACTCAGATGAAATGTTTGCTTAGCATTTGTTCAAGACTTTCATTGTCGACATAAAGTTAAATTTATGTAATATTTGGCTTTTTCAAATTGCTGTCCATTATGTACAAAGGCTAGCTTCTGCTCAGAGTGTAGTATGACTTAGATACTTACCCAAATTTTACAGCAAATAAAAAAAATAGTGGTTATAAACATATAAGCCAATATATCTATATTTATGTTACATACATTAAAATATGCACACAAAAATTAAAATTAACAAAAGCATTAGACAAAATAGAAGAGTACAGAATTTCTAACATTTTCTTCCCTCAATACCAATAGTTAATCCTGTATACTCTCTAGGTACAAACTACCTCATTTCAAAGACTATGTACTTTAATGATTTAAAAAAAAAAAATTGTCCAAAGTGGAAGAGTTGTCAAGGAAACAGAAAACCATCTGTATTTACAGAAATTTTCAGTTCACCAGAATAACAGAGGAATTTGAGATAGAAATGCAGTCACATTTGTAAAATCATGAATAATGCAAAAGTTGGTGAACTTGCAAAAACATAAATTAACATATCTTGTTTCATTAAAATATATGCAAGCCTTAAGAACACCTTTGTGATCCTACAGATATTGTTCAAAATTGTACTTATGTATGTATCAATTACCTATTGCTGTGTAACAACCACACCCCTCCAAACTAGTGCTTTAAAAAACAACTCACTGTTTTTGTGTGTGTGTGTGTGTGATTCTGCAGTTTGCCTGGATATTTTCTCTGCTGGTTTCACTGAATTAGAATCAGAGAAAACTAGAGACTGGACAGCAAGAGAGAGGCTAAACTACCCAGGGCTTCCTAAGTCATGATAGGGAGCTAGATTTTGCTCAAAATACCTCCTAATAATATGAACTTTTTGGACTATATTATAATTTGTTTCATTTCCTTTTGCCTATATATGTAAATAGCACATTAGCATATTTTAAACTAGTATAATTTAACAGATTAATTAAATGATATGGAAAAATTCTGGTTCTCAAACTTCACATTGGAATCACATGAAGACCTTTCAAAATATTGTGCCGAATTCCTGTCCTCAGCAGTTCAGATTTAATCATATTCAGTTTGATTATTAGAATTGAATATGAATATAAGTTCAATGAATTTGTACAAATTGAACTCACCTAAGGTAACCAGCACTCAAGTCAGGATGCAGATCATGGCTGTCTTTCAAGAAGACCTGCCAATCACAGTTGAGACAGACAAGAATAACCTCTATCTGACTTCTAATTACATAGATTCGTTTTACATTTTATATGCAAATTATATGTAACATAAAACATATACATCATATATATTTATTAATAATGTGTTTAGCCAGGTATGTGCTGCAACCAACTTGTGGCAGCTCTTGGGAGCTGAGTGATATTCTTAGGAATTTTGTAAGCAAGTTATTAAGCACAGACCTTATTCAAAGTGAAATTATGTCATCTTAAAAGTAAAATAATTATATTAAAAACAATAAATATTCAAAACTCATTACTTCTAATTAGTGTGTTTTACTATTATTTATGGTGTTGAAGTGGTTTATACGTATAAGACACATAAAGTGTATAGTACCTGCTATGATGCTAATCCTGTATTTTGAAGAACTATTGTATCTATCCAAATCCACATTCATGGTGATGTCATGTTAGCTTGAAATTAGCCATGAGAATATTTACACGCAGAAGCTAGCAAACATCACAAATCAGATCTTGATTTAGTTCTGATGCTGAAAGAGCTTTCAGTAAATAAATAATGTGTATGAGGGTGAGAAACTAAGATTATATAACATATCAGACTTGATAACAGTACATTTACCTGGAACAGAGTTGGAGGATTGGAATCCAGCTCTAACTGTTAAGTTATGTTGAACTGCAATGAGAGATTGGCTCAAGGTATATGCATTCAGTACAATTTCACAAAAGACTTCTGTGAGAATAAAATGACTATGGAATTTATATTTAAGAGTGCTGTACGTTTTATTTTTTTGTTGTTCTGTCAGTCAGTCTTGTCCAACTTTTTGCAATCCAAAGGACTGCAGCATGCCAATTCTCTGTTCTATATCATCTCCTGGGCTTTGCTGAAACTCATGTCCATTGAGTCAGTGATTTCATCCAACCATCTCATCTTCTGTTATCCCCTTCTCCTGCCTTCAGTTTTTCCCAGCATCAAGGGTCTTTTCCAATGAGTCGGTTCTTTGAATCTGGTGGCCAAAATATTGGAGTTTCAGCTTCAGCATCAGTCCTTCCAATGAATATTCAGACTTGATTTCCTTTAGGATTGACTGGTTTGATCTCCTTGCTGTCCTAGGGACTCTCAATAGTCCATCACATTATGAAAGCATCAATTATTCTGCGCTCAGCCTTTCTTATTGACTAGCTTTCACATTTTGTATATGAGTACCGCAAAAACCATAGCTTTGACTATACGGACCTTTGTAGGCAAGTAATGTCTTTGCTTTTTAATACATAAATATTACAAATGTATTTCAATTCTTCTAATATACATTGTATTAATAAAATTGATAAAACATATATATGTACACATACATGGATGCATGTATATAGATATACAAACACATATATATGTATCAGTCAGTTCAGTCGCTCAGTCGTGTCCGACTCTTTGCAACCACGTGGACTGCAGCACACCAGGCCTCCCTGTCAATCACCAACTCCCAGAGTTTACTGAAGCTCATGTCCATTGAGTCAGTGATGCCATCCAACCATTCTTTCCCAGCATCAGGGTCTTTTCCAGTGAGTCAGGTCTTCACATCAGGTGGCCAAAGTATTGAAGTTTCAGCTTCAGCATCAGTTGTTTCAATGAATATTCAGGACTCATTTCCTTTAGGATGGACTAGTTGGATCTCCTTGCAGTCCGAGGGATTCTCAAGAGTCTTCTCCAACACCACAGTTCAAAACCATCAATTCTTTGGTGCTTGGCTTTCCTTATAGTCCAGATCTCACATCCATACATGACTATTGGAAAAACCATAGCTTTGACTTGATGGACCTTTGTTGGCAAAGTAATGTCTTTGCTTTAAAATGTGCAATCTAGGTTGGTCATAACTTTTCTTCCAAGGAGCAAGCTTCTTTTAATTTCATGACTGCAGTCACCAGTTACAGTGATTTTTGGAGCCCAATTAAATAATGTCTGTCACTGTTTCCACTGTTTCCCCATCTGTTTGCCATGAAGTGATGGGACTGGATGCCATGATCTTAGTTTTATGAATGTTGAGTTTTAAGGCAACATTTTTACTCTCCTCTTTCACTTTCATCAAGAGGCTCTTTAGTTCTTCTTCACTTTGTGCCATAAGGGCTGTGTCATCTGCATATCTGAGGTTATTGATGTTTCTCCTGGCAATCTTGATTCCAGCTTGTGCTTCATCAGCCCGGTATTTATCATGATGTCCCCTGCATATAAGTTAAATAAGCAAGATGACAATATACAGCCTTGATGTAGTCCTTTCCCTATTTGGAACCAGTCTGTTGTTCCATGTCCAGTTCTATCTGTTGCTTCCTGGCCTACGACCCTATGGAGGGTAGCCTATCAGGCTCCTCTCTCCATGGGGATACTCCAGGCAAGAATACTGGAATGGATTGCCATTACCTTCTCTAGGGGATCTTCCTGACCCAGGGATTGAACCTGGGGCTGTGACATTGCAGGCAAACTCTTTACCCTCTGAGCCAACAGGGAATCCCCTGCATACAGACATGTGTATATATGTGCACACAAACTTTTATTCAGAGAGGGCATTGTTAAACATCTGTTAGAATGCTGCTTGATTAACCATTAAAAAAATCAGCCATTTGTAAAATCAACAAATTATTTTTCATAGCTTTGGTCTTTGTTGCTGTGTGGGCTTTTCTCTAGTTGTGATGAGTAGAGGCTACTCTCTTATTGCATTGTGCGGGCTTCTCACTGCAGTGGCTTGCTGTGGATCACAGGTTCTTGGGTGCTCAGACTTCAGTAGTTGTGGTTCCAAGCTCTAGAGCACAGCCTCTATAGTTGTGACACACTAGCTTAGTTGCTCTGCAGCATATGGGATCTTCCTGGACCAGGTTTTGAACCCAAGTCACCTGCACTGGCCGTGAATTCTTTACTGCTGAGCCACTACAGAAATCTTAGCCATTTTTTTTACTGGAAGTATATCATGTTTTATAGATTTAATACAAATCCAGATGATGGTGACCTCAAGAATACACACACACACACACGCATACACACACACACACACACACACACACACACACACACATGTATTTACATGAAAGTGAAGGTGCAGTTGATCAGTTGTGTCCAACTCTGCAACCCATGGACTGTAGCCCACCAGGGCTCCTCTGTCCAAGGAATTCTCTAGGCAAGAATACTAGAGTGGGTTGCCATTCCCTTCTCCAGGGGATCTTTCCAGTTCAGGAATCGAACCTAAGTCTCCTGCATTGCAGGCAGATTCTTTACCATGTGAGCCACAAAGGAAGCCTGCATATATATATAAAGAAAATAAAGATATATAAAGGATCCCACAGCATATATATATGTATATATATAATATATCCAGAAAATATATATCATATGTATCAATATATTAAATATCAACTTTCTACATAAAGAGAAAAAATTGACATTATAATTGTTTTTGTTCCTTTTAGCATTAATTTAGCTCTTATTTTATTTACAGAATTAGTGCTAATTTTAGGAACAAAGATAACAGATTTTGACCATGCCAAAAAAAATTCACTCTGAAAATGTACCTAATAGGTTATTAGAAAAACGGATGAATAGGATTTCTTTCCCTCTTTGCTATTAAAAAAAAATGAAACTTGCATTTTCAAAAACTTACAGAAGTTGTCTACTTACTTTTCCAGACTCACAGTGAAGAAATTTGGTACATACAGAATTAAACCAACATTTGAATAAACAAACAAAGTCTATCTAAATGCTCTGACCAGCTCTATAACCAGTTTTCAACCCTGAGCCTGGAAACAATGTCAATTTATTTCAAAAAAGAGCAGTTTTAGTTTGTGTGTTTTACCTGTACGTGTATGCATGGGAATTAATAGAAAACACTCATATCAAAGAACACAGAAGTATTCCATTTTTATTAAGAGCTTTACACAGCTGCAATATACAGGTGGAGATGGAGGTGCAACTCCTCATTTTCACACAGAATCACCAATATTTAAGGGAAGAGTACTTTCTGGGAACAAATTATCAAAATCTACTGGGTGGCCACAACATCTTTTAATAATTGCCAAATGTCCTTTTACTTTGTACTCCTTATGTAGTATTGCTAAACTGAATGGCTTCCCAGGTGACTCAATGGTAAAAACCTGCCTTCCAATGCAGGAGATGCTAGACAGACAGGTTTGTTCCCTGGGTGGACAAGATGCCCCAGAGGAGGAAATGGCAAACCACTCCAATATTCTTGCCTGGAGAATCACCATGGACAGAGAAGCCTGGCGGGCTACAATCCGTGGGGTCGCCAAGATTCGGACTGACTAAATGACTGAGCGTGCACACCAAACTGAATCCAAGGCCAAAGGTATATCTAATTTAATATATCTAAGTTCATGGCCACACACTTATTTTACTTACCCAGAATCAGAGTTTTTCTTAAATAGAATTGCCAAATGATTTGCTGTTGTGTGAGAAAATATTTGCAGAAGTTGGATCATGCTTTGTGTTTGAGGACACATTTCCAGAGTTCAAAGCATGTGAGGACTGATGATGGGCTGTTCAGGGAACTGGTTCCAGATAAAACATCTTCTATTCAACTGCCAGGTTTCTCTGTCCCCTTGCACCTGTCCATTGCCTATATTTTTACAACCTTGAAATCACTCCAAATGTAGGTGTAGAAAAAGAAAAAAAAAAGGTGATACTGAAGAAAAATGAGATCAGGAACAATAATCTACGCCTGGGGATTAGAGTCTCAGCCTATTTCCGCTTTGGCCCTTGATAACATTAGCATTTATCATCTCTATAACAGTAGACAGCCATAACCCTTTACAGTCCTGATATTCAATGATTTTAAGATGAAAATCATTACACAATTTTACTATTTTTTTCACATAACACATGAGGTCAGTACTGCTTCTTTTAACTAAAAGGCACCTTAGGACTCATATTTGAATTGATTTATCCATCTCATGCTATCCCCTTGAATAACAGTAGACAGCCATAACCCTTTACAGTCCTGATATTCAATGATTTTAAGATGAAAATCATTACACAATTTTACTATTTTTTTCACATAACACATGAGGTCAGTACTGCTTCTTTTAACTAAAAGGCACCTTAGGACTCATATTTGAATTGATTTATCCATCTCATGCTATCCCCTTGGGTAATTATGAGTGAATTTCTCTGTGCTGTTCTTTTATCAAACATTTTCTGATTGTTATTTTGAAATTATTTTCAAGAGCATCACTGATGGAGTTTAGTCACAGATGGGTAATGGTTTTTAAACTCTACTGCCGTTGTCAAGTTGTTGAAGCTACGGTTCTGTGGCTAAGGTTCTGTTATACTCAAATTCAAACTTTCAAGGCTCATTGATTAGTCTGCCTGTCCATCAATGTGGTCAATTGGCTAACTCAGTGAGACACTCAGATATTCCAAACAAACTATTAATGTGAAGAGGCAGTCTGAAACACACATTTAGCAGCTGATGTGTTAAGAAGGTAAACACTCAGGCAATCTATAGATGTTGGATTCTACTTGATTACACTACTGATTATTTTCATTAGAAAAATGAATGATAATCAGAAGAAATCCTAATTCAGAGATAAGAGAGAACAAGAAAATTAGCTTAGCTAAAACTAAGTTCCCAAATTTCCCCTCCCTTTAGAATTCTGGATTTCTGAATTCTGGGGTTGATTTTTTTTTAATTGAATGAAATTTTGGAAGAGGAAATGACAAGGTTCTCTGAAAACCACATGGAAGTAACTGTGGTGAGAGAGAGATTTTGAGAAACTGAGAGAGGGTCCCTGTCTCCTTTCTCATATCCAGCTTTTGACCCAACTGCTAGCCCTGCTGACCGAGAGTGAGCCCAAGTCCACTGTCAGCTTCAGAGATGATAGTCGACATGAAGCTCTCCTCATGTTCTCTCTGGCAGCTGGGTCTGCTGCCTCTCCAGATCCACTTGTAATGTCTGACTTACCACCTGCCCCAGTGCCCCGCGGGCTTGTTGATGACATTATTTTTGGGCCCTTAGTACTCCAGTTGCCCTCACAACTGTACAAGATCTTCATTCTGAAATAAACTCCCTATACTGTAGTATCCACAGTGAGCTTGCTTTCCTGACTGAATCCTGGCTACTTTAGTTCAGATTTATTATAATTGATGGGAGAACATTATCCACATCATAGAACCACCAAATGTAGTTTTCCCTGTGATGCTTGATGGAATTTGAGATTCTCAGAGAACCTGGATTTTCCATGTACAATGTGACTAGTATAGTGAATAAATCCTTTGCAAATAATATCAAAGCATAATACTCACAATGGTGATATTTTTTTTCTCAGTCTCTCTATATAGAAGCCTATTATTTTCCGATGCCATTTAATTCTCAGGTAGCAATCTCTATTTAATTACCCTAACCTTGCCTGGAAAATCTCA
>SJYC01099704.1:0-10009 GCA_006408675.1 Madoqua kirkii
TAAAAATTAGTAAAGTGTTCTTTTACTTTTTTCCCCCAAATGTTTCAAACGACTATTGCATGGAAAAGTCAACATAAGGAACAAAAAACAAAATTTCAGGGTTTGTGAAGTTTAAAACAGATTGTGCATTATCATCAAAGGAGAGGAAACTCCGAATAGGTGGTTAATTTCTCTGTTGCCTATGCCATTCCTTTTAAATTTCTGTATTATCCTGATGCTAAACATTTGGATAATGAAAGAGAAAGTTTCCCACATGGTACTGAAAATTACTTCAGTGCCTAAGTCTGGTGGTATTATTTCATCAGTAATCCTCAATAGCTTCTCTGTCTTCTAAGGACGAAAATCCAAAGCCCTAACATGAACTGTAAAACCCGAGGTCAGGTTCTCATCTACTTCTCTAGCCTCTTCTGGCATCTGGACCTCTGGTTAACAGATTGTGCATTATCATCAAAGGAGAGGAAACTCCGAATAGGTGGTTAATTTCTCTGTTGCCTATGCC
This sequence comes from Madoqua kirkii, assembly GCA_006408675.1. Taxonomy (NCBI): domain Eukaryota; kingdom Metazoa; phylum Chordata; class Mammalia; order Artiodactyla; family Bovidae; genus Madoqua; species Madoqua kirkii. The sequence continues at coordinate 500 of SJYC01099704.1, forward strand.
ATTCCTTTTAAATTTCTGTATTATCCTGATGCTAAACATTTGGACAATGAAAGAGAAAGTTTCCCACATGGTACTGAAAATTACTTCAGTGCCTAAGTCTGGTGGTATTATTTCATCAGTAATCCTCAATAGCTTCTCTGTCTTCTAAGGACGAAAATCCAAAGCCCTAACATGAACTGTAAAACCCGAGGTCAGGTTCTCATCTACTTCTCTAGCCTCTTCTGGCATCTGGACCTCTGGTCCCTCTGGATCTGAATCTTGCCTTTTTTAGTTTCTCAGTCTTGCTGTGCCTCCTCTCCTTCTGTATAAACATCCAACAAATCAAGCACCTAGTCGGCATTCCCCATGAAAGTCTTCACTGGCTTTTCCTGTCTTGTTATATCATCTTCTTACAGCACCATGGGGCTCTTCTCCTGGGCATTTAGCACAGGTGCCACTTTAAGTGACAATTTAATTCAAATATATCTTCTCCAAATGCTCTAAGATTCATGAGTATAAGGAACGTTTCTCCAAGCCCTAATACTACAAGCAGAGTCTTGCATATGGGGAATAGATGATAAATAATTACTGAATGAATGAATCAGTGAATCAGTGAATGAAAATGCAGTGAATGAGGTGGTTACTTAATGCACAGCAGATAGAAATGTTGATAGGTATTACTTTTTAATAGGTACAAAGAGTGAAAATAAATCTCTAATAAAAGAAAAAAGTTATCTAAGGTATTGAGACCAGTTGACACAACTGAAGTGAAGTGAATTTATTCATTAGCAAAATGGCCAAGTAAAATGGTTTTTGTTAGAAAACTCACAGTGGTAGGTAGTGTTGTCTGTCACTCAGCAATATTTCTCACTCCTCTTGTCTGATACACAAGCAATTTCACCTTTTCGCTCTCCTGAGTGATCTGCTTTAGTCAATGAAGTGTGAATGCAAGTATGTGTATCACTTCTGGGAGAAGCACTTAAATGTCACTGCAAGATTCTAGAATTCTCTTTCCTGAAAGCAAAGTGCTTGTGGAAGCTCATGTTCACGTGAAATTTTAGCACTTAGTTTTCTTATGGAGGATAGTTTCCTCGGAGATGGGTACACAGAAATCTTAGAGAATTAGGGGTTGTTTCCCTTGTGTGGGAGTCCCTGGTGGCTCAGACGGTAAATAATTTGCCTGTAATGCAGGAGGCCTGGGTTTGATACCTGGATCAGGTAGATCCCCTGAAGAAGGAAATGGCTACCCACTCTGGTACTCTTGCTTGGGTAAACCCCATAGACAGCGGAGTCTGGCAGGCTACAGTCCGTGGGGTCACAAAGAGTCAGACACAACTGAAATTTCACTTTCATTTCCCTTATGCACTGTTGGTGAGGTTATACATTATTACAATCATTATTGAGAACAGTATGGAGGTTTCTCAAAAAATTAAAAACAGAGCTTCTATATGATCCAGGCAGTCATGCTGGGTATATATCTGAAAGAAATGAAATCACTGTCTTGAGGATATGTGCGTCTGTTAAGTCACTTTAGTCGTGTGTGACTCTGTGACCCTATGAACCCTGTTTTGGATGTGAATGGTGGTGCTAGTGGATCGGAAAGAGTCGGACACAACTGAGCAACTGAACTGAACTGAACTGGTGGCACTAATGGTAAAGAATCCACTTACCAATGCAGGAGATGCCAGAAATGCAAATTTGATCCCTGGGCCGGGAATTTCCCCTGGAGGAGGAAATGGCAACCCACCCCAGTGTTCTTGCCCGGAGAATCTCATGAACAGAGGAGCTGCAGAGTCAGCCATGACTGAGCATACACACACCCCATCCAGCATATTTTTTATCCATAAAAAGAAAGAAATCCTCCCATTTATGACAACATGGATGAACTTTGAGGGCATTATGCTAAGTAAACTGAGCCAGAGAGTGGAAGACAAATACTATATAATCTTACTTACATGTAGAATCTAGAAAACCCAAATCCATAGAAACAGAACAGGCTGGTAGTTGGCCTGAGGTGAGTAAATATGGAGGAAGTGGGTAAAGGTAGTCCAAGGGTACAAACTTCCAGATACAAAATGAATAAGTTCTTGGAATGTAACACATGCATAGTGAATATAATTAATTGTATTGTATAATTGAAAATTGCTAAGAGAGTAGATCTCACAAGTTCTCACCATAAAAAAAGGTGACTGTGTAAGATGATGAATATATTAACTAACCTTACTGCAGTAATCATTTTGCAATATAAAGACCTTGCTCAATTTCCAGTGGGGTGACATCCTGATAAATCCTACGTAAGTTGAAAATATGTCAAAATACATTGTATATACCTAACCTATCAACATCATGTGATTCATTGAATACTATACTAAAAGTAGAAATACAGAGTGGTAGTTTGTGTATCAGCTGTTTACCCTTGTAATTGCCTGGCAGACAGGGAATTGCAGCTGACTGTTGCCCAGCATCAAGAGAGATTATATTGCATACATTAGCCTGAGGAAAAGACAAAAAGTCATAATTCCAAGTACAATTTCTACTGAATGTGTATCACTTTCTCCACATCACAGAGTCAGAAAATTGTAAGCTGAGCCATTGCACATTGAGGATTATCAGTATACATACATCAAAACCTGATGTTGTATACCTTAAACTTACATAATATGTCAATTGTATCTAAAAAAGCTAGAAAACAAACAAAAAACAAGTGAAGAGAGGATTCAGTAATAGGCATACAATAATACTCGATTTCTTGTTTGTGTCTATATTGCTCTATTCAAAGTAGGTTGCTTTGACATCTACTGAATATACATCATTGAATAAAATGAGCTTTTGTTAAAAAAAAATGATTTAGGGATCGTTTGTTACTGCAGCATATCCTGATTTATGAATACTATGATTCTGGACTAGAAATAAAACATGTTTGTTTGATAGCTTTTATCTTTTTCATTCAATATATCAAACAAAATATGAATATTTTCAGGTCTAAATTACACACAAAAACTATGCCCAAAGTGCTGTTTGGCAAAGCAAAATACTTCATTATTTTCCTCCAAATTAAGATAGAATCCCATATGGACATAGCAAGCTATACTAAGTTAAATGCAGGTTAACAGAAAAATAAGAAATTCTTCTACTGAGCATCTGGAGAAAAAAATTATGTGTCTCATAATATTTTTAGATAACTGAAGATCAAGAAATTATTACATACTTTACACATAACTCTTTCTCTGTAATTTATAAATTGTTTATGAATCTAGAGATCTCCACAATTACATATTTTACCCTGAAATCTATTTCCTATTACCTGTATGCACTTTTGAGTCACCATTTTATTTCAAATCCCCATAAAATTCATGACATACATCAACTCCAAAGACAGAGCAAACAGTTTGTAGTGATGTAATAAATAATGGTTTAAATTTCCTGATTGCTTCATCATGGAGTGGATTACTGTGGTTGCCAAGGGCAGAGATATAAATTTAAGTTTAACATTAATTATCATTTTAATATGTACTATTTTTTACACCATTAGATTTAGATGACATTCTAATAGCATATTTGGAATGAGCACAGATGTATTTGAATTTATGTTTCTTTGGTATATTTAGAATCTACATTTATTAAACAAGCATTTATTGAGCACCCACCACATGGTAAATACTGTGCTAAGTATTAGAACTAAAAAGTTGAAGGCATAGTTCCTATACTTAAGAGACTTCAAACTTATTGATTTAGAATTTTTTGTGATCTGATGAATAATCTAGGTCAAATAGTGATTTCATTTTATAAGATGGAACAATAATTTTGTATCATGTATAGTTATAAAAGTACATTTGGAAAAATTAACTCAATTTAGTTCCTCCATATTTGTGAAATCCAATCCAGGTATCACTGTGAATATATAGAAACTGAGGTTTAGAGAGTATTTCATACATTTTACAAGGTTTCACACTTAAAATACAATGAGGTAAACATAAACTTTGAAAAATGTTTCATGTGTATGTATGAAAATTCAGAGTTATTTCCTTATGTGATGCATAGGGAAAAAATCCCAATGGAAAAAATTGACCAACAATATAGCCTGACCTTAATAATAGGCACAGATAGAACTGGGCCAAACACCATGAAATATTTGCCTGCATTTATGAAAAACGGTGAGTTAGAGAAATAACTTTGAAATAAACTGTATTTGTGTGGTTGTTTTGCCACTGAATAGAGAGCATTTACAATTAATAACATGTATTGTTTATAAATATCCGGGCAATGGGAATTCATCTGCCTGAAAGTACCAAGGAATTTGTCTTCCTAAAGCACAATTTAGTAGCAAACACAGTGACATCTTCAAAATATTACTTTGGCATATCATTTCACATTGACATTATAATACTAGAAATTTATTTTTAAGGAATCATCAGACATGTGAAAGATCCAGGTACAAGGATATACACACCACAGCATTTTTATAAGTAGTAAATAGATAGAAAAAGCTAAATATCTAATGACAGTTTGTTGTTTTGAGTAAACTTACAACATACCCATCTGGTGGGGTATCTTTCAAATTTAAGAGAATATTTATGATACTCAAAATGTACACATATGTTAATGAATGAAAACCAGTTAAAAACAGAACACATAGATCCATTCCAATGTTGTATCTTACACACACACACACACACACACACACACACACACACACACACAAGATAACTGAAAAGATGCAGGATAATGAGTAATACATATTTTTCTGCAATTCCAAATTTTATATAATAAATATGTATAATTCTCATTATCAGTAAAAAAAGGGGGGGGGTTAAAAAGTGATATTGTTTGTTTTCAATTTCCTCCACTGCTATATTGACTAATTTACTTAAGTTTTAAAAATTTAATGTAGTTTGCAAATTTTGAACATATTTCATCATCATAGTGAGTCCACTAAATAATAATACAAATGACAGCTTCATTTGTCATAGCCAAAATCTGTAAATGACCTAAATGTCCTTCAGAGGGATTTGCTTAAACAAACTCATAAATCTATACAATGGAATACTACTAAGTGTGAAAGAGGAACAAATCAGCTTAGATGGCTCTTCTGCCTATCTCAGAATGCTGCATACTTTATGATTCTGTTAATTTACTATTCTCAAGGTGACAAAATTAGAACTGGGCAACAGATGAGTGGTTGCCAGGGGTTAGAGCAAGGGCATAACTGTTAAGTGGGAACACTGGGGATTTCCTATGATGGAATTGTCCTGGATCTAGATTGTTTTGGTGGTTATACAGATCTGTCCAAGTTCTGAAATGTCAAGCACACACCCCCCCCCCCACACACACACACACATACACACGAGTGCATGCAAAAACTAGCAAATTCTGAATATGGTCTGTGGCTTAGTTCCTAGTATGGTGCCGATGTTACCATAGTTATGGAAGACATTATCACTTAAGGAAGACAAGTGATGAGGACCTACACTATTTTTGCAACTTCTATATTAAATCATTTCAAAATTAAAAGATTTTAACCAGGAAGAAATAGGAAATCTTAACAGACCCATCACAGGCAGAGAAACTGAAACTGTAATCAGAAAACTTCAGCAAACCAAAGCCCAGGTCCAGACAGCTTCACAGCTGAATCCTACCAAAAATTCTTATACTTTTGTATTGATTTATATATATATATATGGCAATATCAGAATTAACATATCTGTGAGCACAACAGATTCACAACTGAGCATGTTTAAGAAGCCCACCAGGGGCTTTCCTGGTGGCCCAGATGGTAAAGCATCTGCTTGCAATGCATGAGACCTGGGTTCGATCCCTGGGTGGGGAAGATCCCCTGGAGAAGGAAATGCACCCCACTCCAGTACTCTTGCCTGGAAAATTCCATGGACAGAGGAGCCTTGTAGGCTACAGTCCATGGGGTCGCAGAGTTGGACACGACTGAGAAACTTCACTTCTACTTCTAAGAATTTGCTAACAAGATTAAAAGCCTAGAAAACATCTTAATGTTACATGTTTAGGGGAAAATCACCTCTGTCAATCTTTGAGTAGCTGTAAACTTTTCATCTCAATAAAACCTTAAGGAATTTCTTAATTTACTTTTATAATAGTCAATAGAAAAGTAGCAGCATATCTGTTTTCTGACTTCTTTCATTTGCTGCTCTTTACTGATTAGAGGAATTTGACAGATGCCAGAGAGGAAAATTATGTTCTTTGGATAAGAGCTCCATTCCAACAACTATAATACACTCCTGATACTTGCAAAGATACTATAAAATCCTGTAAACAGTTTCTTACACAGCCTTGTTAGTCATGCAAATGTAAAAGAAGCCAAATAAATTAAATTTTGAAATAGTAAGTGAATAAAAGTTTTGAAAGTGAAATGTCCATAGTGGTTTTTTATACACAAGACTGAGAAATTTAGACTAGAAACTTTGAAATACATCATATTTGAGTTTCCTCTTGCTGTTTTAAAAGGAAACTTTACAAAAACTTTTAAAATCCATAAAGTCCAGTATCTTCACTTCCAATCAGCAGAACTCACCTAAAAGAATGATCTGTTTAGCACCCAGAGTTGCTGTGTCATTAGAAACTGCTCTGCAAAAAACCATTTTGAATAATCGCTTCTACATTTTAAGACTTTGCTCATCATTAAACTTAAATAATTAATATAACAACTACTCTCAGAGAATACACCAACTTTCACATATTCTAACTAAATTCTAGAGTGTCACTTAGTGTGTTTTCTCATTGAGTGAACTGTCCTTTTGGACTGAATCAGACATTTTAGTAAAGTAGTGTCTGGGGAACCAGTGGAAACACCGATACAGTCAATTTGGTGTGCTCTGCTTAGTTGTTCAGTTGTGTCTTACTCTATGGCCCCATGGACGGTAGCCCACCATGCTCCTCTGTCCATGGGGTTCTTCAGGGGGGAATATTAGAGTGGGCTGCCATGCCCTTTTCCAGGTGATCTTCCCAACCCAGGGATCGAACCCAGGTCTCCCACATTTCAGGTGGATTATTTTCAGCAGTATCCATTCCTTATTAGTGGAGAAGGCAATGGCAACCCACTCCAGTACTCTTGCCTCGAAAATCCCATGGATGGAGGAGCACAGTAGGGTGCAGTCCATGGGGTCGCTAAGAGTCGGACACGACTGAGCGACTTCACTTTCACTTTTCACTTTCATGCACTGGAGAAGGAAATGGCAACCCACTCCAGTGTTCTTGCCTGGAGAATCCCATGGACACGGGAGCCTAGTGGGCTGCCATTTCTGGGGTCGCACAGAGTCGGACACGGCTGAAGCGACTTAGCAGCCGCATTCCTTATTAGATAATGTGAGAATCTAATGTGTGAAAAATTAAGGAAAGTAATCTTTCATTTCTGTTAAAAAAAACCTGTTTTTAAATTTCAGAATCAACTTTCAGATTAGTATTTTAGAATGAGTGTTATGCCTCCATTCCTAACATACCATAGAATTGATGCAAAGCATAGCAAAAGATATATATGAAATAATAAGAGTATAAGAAACAAAACTACCAGCAAGCCAGAAAATTTGTTGACTTTCTAAAAGACAGAAAATATGAGGAATAGTCCAGCCAACATCAAAGTATATGATATTATGCAATATAATGAGAATGGTATCACTTCCACCACAAGCACATAAAATGCTAAGTATAATACACTTTAAAAACAAATACATACATATATATATATATACACACACACATATATATAAAACTAAAGTTGTCAATGAAAAATGCTCAGGGGACTAAAAATGAAGAGAAAATTCAAATGTAGATTGGTGAGGAAGTGGTAACACCAAAATAACTCATGGTAAAATGGATCCTGCATGAAATAGGAAATCTTGAAAGACTGTGTTTATCTGGCAGAAAAAGATTCTCTCATAGGTAGCCAGAACACCAAGTTTATGACACATTGGTGGTAGGGCTCAGATTTATCCCATCTGTATGATGAGGTAGTTTTAGGCCAAAAAGTTAACACAGAAAGTAATCTAAAACAAGAAGAAATTATAGAGTCACTCTAGGGGCAAAAGTGAAGCAATGTTACAGAGAAGCATCTTCAACTCACATAATGCTGGACTCTTAGATGGAAAGTAACATCTGCTGAAAGTGAATTTGTCCTAAAAGGAAATCATAAACAGGTGATGAATGAGCCACCATGAGGGAGGCCCAGCACACACCAGTAATGGATAATTTGCCTCTAAAAATTAAAACTAGTCAAACAAACAAAATTCAGTTTTGAAATAAGCCTAGTTAAATTTTTGGAGAGCTAAAGGATGGAAGAGAAACTGTTAGTCACAACAGAATTCAGTTCAGTTCAGTCACTCAGTCATGTCTGGCTCTTTGCGACCCCACGAACCAGAGCACTCCAGGCCTCCTGTCCATCACCAGCTCCCAGAGTCCACCCAGACCCATGTCCATCGAGTCGATGATGCCATCCAAGAGAATTTTTTTTTAATAGAAATAATAGAAATCTAAAAATATTTTCTCAGTGTTTCCCAGCTGGTTCAGTGACAAAGAATCTTCCTGCCAATGCAGGAGGGACGGGTTCAACCCCTGAGTTGGGAAGATCTCACATGCCGCTGAGCGACTAAGCCTATGCACCACAACTACTCAGCCTGTGTGCTTTAGATCCCGATTCAGTCCATGTGCCGCAGCTACTGAAACCCACGTGCCTGGAGTCTGTGCTCCGCAATGAGACGCGACTGCAATGAGAAGCCCACACACCATATCTAGAGAGTATCCTTTACTCACCACAACTAAAGAAAAAGCCTGCACAGCAATGAAGACCCAGCACAGCCAAAAATAAGTTAATTAATTAAAATTTCTTTTGCTGTAAAGAAAAATAAATATATGAAGTATAGATCTGAGGAAATCACAAAGAATACAACACAAAAAAGGAAAACATAAAGACATAAAATAAGACACAGAAGAATAGAAGAATCAAATAATTAATGAGTGTCCTGAAGGAAAAAATAAAGAGATGGAGGAGAAGAAATATTAAATATAGAGTAGCTGAGAATTTTTCAGAATTGAGAAAAAATAGATTTAGGAGCTGGTAGAGTCCTAAGTGAGATATATATTTTTTTAAAATCACACCTGTGTACAACTACTGTGGTAAACCCAAAGACATCAATGCAAGGAAAATTTCCTAAAATCTACAAGAGTCAAAGACATATGTCTTCAGAGTCATAATTAGACTAAGAGCAGTTTTTCATGAGCAAAAAATTATATTCCAGAAAGTCATCAGACAGAATATGCAAAAATGGTTGAGAGAAAATATCAGATATAGGTCATTATCAAGTTATGTAACCAGCTATACACTTATTGTAGATATAAGAAAAATAAGTAATTTTCTCAGGCATAAGTTTTAAGAGAGTTTAATACTGTTTCTAAAATCACCTGCAAGTGATCTTTAGTATACCGGAAATGAATCCACGAAATTCATGTATGTAGCTAGAAAATGTAGTAAATAAATGTCAGAAAAATATGTCATATGTCTCAGTAAACATT
>SJYC01099706.1:0-18003 GCA_006408675.1 Madoqua kirkii
CTGTATGCTACTGTATTCTAATATGATGTTACAATAAATACATAAGTGAATAATATGCAAATATTATTTGCTTAAAAGTCATAACTTTCCTCCTTCACTAAGTTTGGATCAAATGTGTAACAATTTGTTAAATGACAATTTAAAGTTGTTTTCATTAAGAAAAGTTACATGGATAATTAAAAAAAAAAGGATTCTGGAACTTCACTAGAGATGCTCAAAGGAAGTCATGCACTGTAGTTGATGAGATTTTTTTTATAAGATGTGATGTTATGCATTTATATAACCTCATATAAGGCCTTATATAAAAGTTTCAGATTTATATTTTTATAATCTTTGGACTACATAACCATGATGTTGCTTTTAAAAAATCACTGACACATCAAAGATGAAATAGCTCTGTATTTCTGTTTGTTATACAAATCATGCCAGTATTTTTGTACGTGTCTGTTTGTTTTGTGAATTTGTGTAGGTTTACATGTATGAGAGAAGGGAGAGGTAAGGGAGAGTGTGCTTAAATATCTTTTTTGCCTATAAAATACAATACACATAAATTGATAAAGCCTTTAAAAACAAGAATAAAGAGGATGATAAACCCATCAGACAAATGAAAATTGTTCAAAACAAGCAATTCAGTTTTCAACATATGGCTTCTTTTTTTACAAAGATCTCCGAAAAACATTGCCACTGTAGATAAAATTATGAATACCTCATTTTCTGAACTGATTCTGTGTAATTCTACTCTTCTCCCTATTTTTCCTCTTGGTATAACTTCTATTTAGTCATTCTGTGAATGTTTCTCAGAGGACATAGTCAGGATGCTGATTATTTAAACATAAGTAGTTTACAATTGGAGAAGCAAAACTATGAATTCCAATTTTTCCCCAAACTCCCAATGTTGACAGTATTCCATTAACATAACGGGTTATATGTGGCTAATCTCAGAGCTCTTAAAAGTTTTGTTCCCAAGTCATCAACTTTTGAAACTTTCCATAAAGTATTACACATACCTTAATACTGACAAGCTCAACTATTTTAAATGGCAACTCCAGAAACTATTATCTGGAAGCTACATAAATGGCACAATATCAGATGAATTTTGCAAGTTCATGTGACCTCCAGTTTTACTTTGCTTCCCTGACTGAAACCCTCCCCAAGGAAACTTTTCCTAAACATTCCTTTAAACCATCCGTTGGACACTGTAAACCCCACCCCTTTGCCCTTTGATGAAAAAATTTAGCAATCACATCTTCCATTTGCCAGTACAGAAAGGGCGTAAAGCCATCTGAAAGTCCTAGAATTAGCACTGTCATCCCCTCTTGCCCATTAGTTTTACGCAGCAAAGACTAATGCAACACTGAAAAATATACCTGTAGTCTCTTTCCCTGGTTTGATCCTAAGCTCTTCCGAATACAGATTCAATACATTTTCTTTCACAGGAATAAATACATTTTAAGCATCAGCATCACGGAAACACAGCATAAATAAAGCAGTGACTTCTCCCCCAACCCAAGCTTTTACCTGTTATGCTAATACAAAGACACTGAAAGGAAGAAAAGCTGCAGCTTGCCCAGCAATATTCTCATTGCAGCAGACAGCACAATTTTGTACTTACAGATCTTACCAGGGAAACGTCTCGGGATCTTTACAATTTTTTTCTGCAGAACTCTGTTTCAAGCTCTCAGCCAGGCATGCTGTGCATCCAGGCAGAACCAAGCCGTATGGAACGTCTATGCAGCTGGGAGATAATGGGACTCTTTTTCCCAGCTGGGACTGCAAGCCTTTTATCCACTGAGTACTGCGTGGCTCCTCTCTGGTCTTAAGCATAAAATACGCTCCTCTACTGCTGCATTCCTGACGGAACCTAGACAATTAGTTCTTGAGGCACATGTGCAAATCTTCCGTTTGGAATATTCAAAAGGAAAATTCTCCCTACACTGAAAAGCCAGCTCTATCTTTGTCATCCTTCACAGAATCAGAGAATACCAAGAGCAGCTGCCATTCCAGTGGCATGAAAGATTAAATTCACCCTCCCCTTTTTTTTGACTAGAGATAGTCACTCCTGTTGGGTCATCAGAAAATTTCTTATTGAAAACTGGGTCAGGCTAACTACTTATTAGGCTTCCAACAGGAAAATAAGTAATTTTTTTTTCTTCCTCCGGTTTCACTGCATTGTCATTTGCAAGTGCAGACTAAGCCGGTCAAGGGTCTGCCCTGATTTAGACTATATTCAAATGTAAGCTTTCTGAAGCATGCTTGTAACTTCTGCCACTAGTTAGGGAGAAGAGAAAAGGAAAATTTCATCAGAAAATTTCTTATTGAAAACTGGGTCAGGCTAACTACTTATTAGGCTTCCAACAGGAAAATAAGTAATTTTTTTTTCTTCCTCCGGTTTCACTGCATTGTCATTTGCAAGTGCAGACTAAGCCGGTCAAGGGTCTGCCCTGATTTAGACTATATTCAAATGTAAGCTTTCTGAAGCATGCTTGTAACTTCTGCCACTAGTTAGGGAGAAGAGAAAAGGGAAATAAAATCAAAGGATCTTATGCACTGTCACTGAAACCTCTCTAAACCTTTTTTTTTTTTTTTAATTTGTGCACGAGGCTTCTAAAAGATAGGTAAGCACATACAGAAAGTGATATCCGAAAGAGGAGAGCTGCTCTCCCAGGTAACACACATGTAATCTTTGAGGCCAAGAGCCACTGTGTATGTGTTTGCAAAACAGCTCTGTAAGGAAAAGAATGCTATTTGTGTTTTGTGACCAACTTTTCAGTGAAACTTTTTAATATGTTAGGGTTTTGCCATTGGTTTTGAAGGGAGTAACAGCTTGTTGAATGACAATAAGAAATAGAGAGACCCCCTGAACACAGAGACACCAACACATACGCACATGGCTACAACATGAGAGCAGAAAACTCGCTTGCACTTATTTTCATGTTGTAATAAAAAGAAATTCACTTTTAACATCTTCAAGTATGTAGATTCTGGGAAAACGAAATCCACAAATTGAATATGGGTATTTTTCAGACTCGGTTTGCCTTTATCCGATAAGCCAGAAGGTTTCTGTGACTGCATGTTATGACTATATTCTGGGGATTTCTGTGATCACATTCTTCTGTAAAAAATGTCAGTCATATACCTCATTTCTACATGGGGTCTAACTATCATCCTGGGAGGCTTAAGAGAGGAGTTAATGCTTCATAACACTGGGTTAATCAAAATGGGCTGTACTATTCTTCCAATTTGTGAAGAGGCAAAATGGAAGAAGTATTTTATAGGGATGATAATTGCCTTAACTGAACCTCTACCTTTCTTTTTTTTAATTTAGAGGCATCTCTCTTTTGAAATCAACATATTATTTACTTATAAAAATGCCAATGTGCTGAATTTGTCTGAGGATGTATGAGAAAAATAGTCATAATATGTGGGTTTTTCCATGAAGAATTCATTTAATTTAAAAGATGCCCCTTGACCTAAATCTCTAATAGCTCTGCCCCATATTCAAAGATAGCTAATTGCTTTGCTTTCTAGTCCCCTGAGAAGGGAGTAACAATCAGAAGACAGCTCGAGGAGTTCCTCCTACTGCTTCCAGTCACACACCTGCCCCTGTGTCCATGGACTCTACCTTCGCTCCTGCGTCCCTGAGTGAGCCACGCTCCTCTCCCAAGCCAGGTCCTCCACTGTGCTCTAGTTAATGTGCTCTCCTACGTATTCAAGACATCGCTCCAGCTACTTGTGACCCTCGTCAGGGTTATCAATTCTCCCCCTCTTCTGTGTCATTACAGCATGGAGGTTAAAAATCAACAATCTTTCAGAGGTCGCCTTGTCTTCCACCTACCTCTGTCATTTCCCTGCCCTTCTTACAGCAAAGTACCTTGAAAGAATTGTCTATACTCATGGTCGTCAAGTCAACCTTTTACTTTCTATCTTGAATCCAATTTAATTGCTTTTTCTCCCTTACGCACCATATCTCACTAGCTGTCCCTTTTTAGAAACATTTGCTGGGATCTTCTCATATTCTTGTGGTTCAGCTGGTAAAGATTCCGCCTGCAGTGCAGGAGACCTGGGTTTGATCCCTGGATTGAGAAGATCCCCTGGAGAAAGGAAAGACTACCTACTCCAGTATTCTGGCCTGGAGAATTGCATGGACAGTTCATGGGGTCACAAAGAGTCAGACATGACTGAGCAAGTTTCACTTCACTTCTCATATTCTTATCCTTTAGTCACTGGGGGCATCAAAGCTTTAAACTAAGGTCTGTACACTAAAAACTACAGTGAGGTACTGAGAGAAATAAACTAAGACTTAAATAAAGTAAGAAATATACCATGTTCATGGATGAGAAATTTTAATATTTTTCAGAAGTCAGTTATCTACAAATAGGTCTTTAGATTTGAAATGATTCTAATCAAATCTCAGCTGGTTTTCTTGTGGCAGTTGTCATGACAATAAAATTTAATAGAATAAAAATAGCTATTAAAAGTAAAATCAAAATGATAAAGAGCAAAATGGAAGTTGTTTTTTCTGATTTTAACACTTACTACTCTCCTAAAGTGATCACGGCAGTGTATTTTTGGCAGAACACTTCAACAGACCATAAAAGAGCTTTTAAAAATAAAACTATACTTACATGGTCAATTGATTTTAGACAAACTTTTCAAGATAATTATGATTAAAATGTCATATTTAAGAAACAGTGTTTAAACAAATGGATATTTTTGGAATTTGTAATAAATTAATCTTACCTCACTGTACATACACCAAGAAAATGAATCAAAAACCTAAACAGAAAATTTGAAATGGATCACAAACCTAAAAGTAAAACTTTAAAACTTCTAGAAGAAAATATACAAGTTGTTGGGGTAGGAAAATATTTCTTAGGAAACACATAGGTACACATTTAAATGCAATAACACAAAACATAGAGAAAAATAAAATATTGGCCTTCATCTTTGAAAGATATCATTAAGGAAATTTAATTTTAATTTAAAGAACTCAATAACTAGAACACCAACTAAAACAATTTAAAAATATATAAGCAGACATTTCACCAAAGATATGTGAATAACCTTTAAGCACATAAAAAAACGTGCTCAGCACCGTTATTCATCAGGAAAATGCAAATTAAAATGACAGTGAATACACTACAAAGGGCTTCCCTGGTAGCTCAGCTGGTGAGGATTCTGCCTGTAATGCAGAGGCCCCAATTCGATTCCTGGGTTGGGAAGATCCCCTAGAATACTCCAGTATTCTGGCCTGGAGGATTCCACAGACTGTATAGTACATGGAGTCACAAAGAGTTAGAGAAGACTGAGCGACTTTCACTTTCACTTTTCACCAATTAGAAAGACTAAAATGCAGAACAGTGAAAATACCAAAGCTTTCTTGAGGATGTGAGTCAACTGAAATTCTTATACCTGGGTTGCTAAGAGTTTAAAGAGTTAAAACTATTTTGAAAACCATTTGGCAGTTTCTTAAAATAATCTTACCAAGAAACTCTACTCCTGTGTATTTTCTCAAAAGAAAAAAAAATCATATGTCCACACAAAGCTCTGCAATGAAGATTCAGAGCAATTATTTCTAATAGGCAAAAGTTGGAAACCACACAAATGTTTATCAGAAGATTAATGGATTAAAACATTGTGCTACTTTCACAAATGTAGTACTTATTAGCACTAAAAAGACAAAATTTGCTAATACTTATTACTTAGATTAATCCAGAAAATGGTATGCTATTAAGAAAGATATTCAAGGAAAGCCTCAGCAATTTGATAGTGACAGAAAATAAAGAATGTTTGCTTAAGTCTGAGGTGGAGAGAGATTAATTGCAATTGGGCATCAGGGAATTTTTCAAGTGATGAAAATATTGGTTTGGGTTGTGATTGAAGTTACAAAGATATGCACATTTGACAAATGCTTTCATACTCTGTAAGTGAGTATGTTTTATTTCATGTAAAGTTTCTTACAAAGTTGAGATGTAATAAATTAAATGATGATGATGTTAGGTAGTAGGCTTTATTAAAGTTTTGAAAAAATAAATATTGACAAGCCTATCATTCAGGCCAAATATTATCATTTTTGCTATTGCCATAATTACTGATTTTAGTGGGCTATGAAAATTGCCCTCTCCAATTTCTCTTATGTTAATAGTTTCAATTCTTTTTCAATCTGTGTCAATTTAATGTGTTTATATTTTCCTAGGAGACAATGGTGATAATGGTGACATCGAGAGATAATTTTATAGCCCAACATATGTACCAGGTAGTATTTTAAATGTTTTATATTAGTTATTTATTTAATCTTCACAATAACCTGATTAGTGTTATCATTTTCCACATGTAGCAAACAAGGAAACTGAAGCACATAGAGGTAACCTAAATTGTCTTAGAGCATCTAGTAAGGAGATGATAAGGGGGAACCAAGCCCAGGCAGTCTGGTATTAGAATTCAGTATTAACATTGATTTTATTACTCAGAATTTTATATTCCTTTTTATATTTTGACTACTTGACATGTCAAATTCTGTGAAAAGCATATTAAATTTTTAAATCAAATAATCCTTATTTTTCAAGATTTTGCACTGCATATTCTGCTGCTGAATTGCTTAATGGATAAATGCTATATAAATATGTGTGTGTGGGGGTGGGTGGGTGTATGTATACATATATATTATTAGTATCTCACTACAGTTAGATATATAGTATATACAGTATCTATCTATCTTACCGCCTACCTATACAGTGAATCTCTCTGAGTGTATACATATACGTGTGTGTGTGTGTGTGTGTGTGTGTGTGTGTGTGTGTGTGTGTACGACTGCATCTTTATGATATAGCATCGTTAGGAATCCTTTTAAATTGTTTACGTCTCCTGCATCTGAATTCTCTTTGGCATCCCCATTTTCTAGTTTGCATTTTCCTGTATATATTGCACATTAACACAATTTCTTGCCACTTTGTTTGAACTGTCTTTCTCATAATCATCATGCAGTTGGATTTTTTAATCCAATGTGACTGTGCTTTTTGATAGGGTAGCCTCATACACTGCATTTAACGTGGTATCTAGCATTCCTATTGGAATCTCTTTCTTTACTCTATCATTTTTGCTGAGGCATGGGGAGGGGAGTCTCTGTATGCCCAGGTATTTGCCGCATGCCCACATGGTCTGGGAGACATTGAGACCAACAGTTCAGGTTCCACCCAGTGCAGTGGGGCCGTATCATTCACTAGGCACAGGCTGAGGTGTAACACCTCTCTCAGGTCTGCCACAGAATCCCTTCAGCAGTGAAATCAGCTTCAGGGAACTGTGGAGCATGACATTTTTCCCCTCACAGCCCCAAGGAGAATTCTTCACTCATGACTGCTCTTTCCTCTGCTCTCTTTTTGAAAGTGAAAATGAAAGTGTTAGTTGCTCAGTCATGTCCGACTGTGCGACCCCATGAACTGTAGCTGGCGAGGCTCTTCTGTCCACAGAATTCTCCAGGCCACAGTACTGAAGTGGGTTGCCATTCCCTTCTCCAGGGGATCTTCCAGACCCAGGAACTGAGTCCAGGCCTCCTGCTCTCTTGATACCAAAGGAAAAAAAGAAACTGTCCATCTTCCTAACGTTTTCTAGTGCAATACATATGGTCCCGTCACCTGCCAATTCCTGAAGTGTGTCCCCCAAATTTTATAAGCTTCAGGCATTTCTTCCTCTTTCAGGAAAAGCATGCTTATTAACTATAACTTGTATACATGCATGAGTGTGTGTGTCTACTCAGTTGCTCAATTGTGTCCGATTCTTTGCGACCCTTTGAATTTTCTCCTGCCAGGCTCCTCGGTCCTTGGGATCCTCCAGGCAAGCATACTAGAGTGGCTTGCCATTTCCTCCTAGAGGATCTTTCCAACCCAGGGATCAAAGCTGCTTCTCTTGTGTCCCCTGTATTGCAGGCAGATTCTTTACCTGCTGAACCATCAAAGAAGCCCTTAACTTGTATACAACTGCTTTATTATGAAAAAAGTATATATATAATGACTTCTTTCTCTAAAGGAGAGATTTTCTTTCTCTAAAGGAAAGATTATTAAACTAATGCAATTATTTAAAAATATAAGATAAACATAGAGGTGTTGTCTTGATGATATTGCTTTCTCATTTCCTTTATTTTTTATTCTGATACTTTGGCATGTGAAACTCTTCTAAATAACTTTTGTTTTGAAATTATATATATTTAATAAGACATTTTCCCCTGCCTATGATAGACATCTCTCCTAATATTATCAAAATATAAACACTTTTGTACACTTTTTATAAACACTCCTAAGGGCTTCCTCTGGGTCAGACACTAACTAAAGTCTTACCTAACCCTTACAATGACCCTGTGATGTAGTTATTATCACCTTTGCTTTACTGGCATCTGAAATTTGGAAAGATTAAATACCATGCCAAGATCATACAAACTGTAAAAGGTCAAACAGGGATTTGAATGCAGGTCCATTACCCTGAACATCTGTCTTCTAAACCTCTCTGCCAAAAGCTCTTTGCTGTACACAATGGTATATTTAATGAAAGATGAAATATCTGCTATAATTTTATGCGTATTTCACTCTTAAAGACATAAAAGTTTCTCTTGAACACAATCATTTAAGCTGTAACTGCACAGACTTTGACAATTAACGAGATGGTTAAGCTCTATATTATTTATAG
Organism: Madoqua kirkii; assembly: GCA_006408675.1. Taxonomy (NCBI): domain Eukaryota; kingdom Metazoa; phylum Chordata; class Mammalia; order Artiodactyla; family Bovidae; genus Madoqua; species Madoqua kirkii. Next base: position 8,677 of record SJYC01099706.1, read on the forward strand.
AACTGCTTATTTTTCATAAAGATACTATGAATCTAAATATTTGGCTCAGCTCTTCATTGTGCTTTGAAAAGGATAGAAGTATTAAATCATTCCAAGAAATGTAGACTGTATTTTTTTCTTTTCCGTTTTGGTGAGGGAGAGGTAGGAACCGGAGCACCATGCAGGGAAGTTCAGTACACATATCACATTTATTTTCTGTCAGAAAAAGAACATTGAAGGAGGTACAACAGCTTTCTTAGTCTCTTACTCCCACACGAAATTGTTTTTTCACTTTATACTACATATGTATATTTCCCAGATATTCAGAAATGCACTTCTCTCTGGAAAAAAAAGACGGAATATCCTTTGCCTGCAATGTATTGGTTTTCAAAAGAAAAATAAGGAAATGAATATATTTTCCTTCTACAACATAGTAAGAAACAGTATATTTTAGCAGAACTATATTCCAATAATTCAGTTCAAATCTCTTGAATATATTCATATAAATATAGAAGAAGTTTTACACAATGATAACTTACAACAGGGAGTAGGTAGCACCTAGTATCTTGTGACATAAATTGTTTTGCTGCAGGCATAGGACACTGAGAAATTGTTCCACGGAACTGCCCGCCACCTGCTGCTTCCAACACTGAATTTTAATGAGCACCAATTGCTCTGCAAGGCTCACTATTTTAGGAGTATTATTTACCATGAGGCCCACTATGATCTTTCTAAATTATAGGGTAAATTGCTTAGGCCCAGTGAAAATAAATGTATTTCATTAATGCAGCTCCTCTTCTAGTCTAATCTTTTTAACCCTGAAGATTGAGATATTTTCTATGCATAATAATTATGATAGTATCCTATTTTCTAGACACAATGAAGAGGTCACAGAACATAAACTCTAAAATCTGGAGTCTAGCTGCTTAAACAACTGTTCTGGCTTCTCCGGTATTGTCCTTCATTTATGAAATGTGCAAACTATTACATGGAGTTTTAATGGTGATTGAAAGTGGAAGTGTTAGTCACTCAGTCGTGTCTGACCTTTTGCGATCCCAGGGAGTGTAGCCAACCAGGCTCCTCTGTCCATCAAATTCCCCAAAAGAGAATACTGGATTGGGTTGCCATTGTCTTCTCCAGGGAATCTTTCTGACCCAGGGATGGAACCTGGGTCCTTCCGCATTATGGGAAGATACTTTACCTTCTGAGCCACCAAGGAAGCCCTATATTAAATATAGCAAATAAAGTTTCATCAGAGTTTCCAGCAAGTAGAATTTACTTATTGGAAAATTGTCATCATTACCAGAAATACTGCACAGTTTTTTCTTTCACTGTTAATGAGCTGGTGCTTCTTTTATAATCATATGGTCCATGGGTTTATCACCTTCAGTCCTTTATCTTTCCTTCCATGTGTATATACAATAGCTACTGCTTCATTGCAGGTGGAGTATACTTCCCTGCCCCTTGATTTTGGACTTGACATGTGACTTGCTTTAACCAATAGCTTGTGAATATATCATAAGTCACAGTGTGCTGGCTATATGCCTAGGTTTTAAATAAATCCATATGTTTTTGTTTACCTTCTTGTTCCTTTGGTACTGCCACAGAAAACCATGCCTTGGTTAGCCTGTAGTCCAAGGAGAATGAAAGATTCTGTGAGCACAATTAACTTTAGCTGATTCTCAGACTTGAGTAATAAGCAAGCTGTCTGGCTAAGTATAGCCCACAGGAGCTGAACCTCAGCGGTGCTGTAAACAAGATCAATAAAATCAATTTTTATTATTTTAAGCCACTAAATTTTGGGGTGATTTGTCATGCAGCAATGATCAGCCAACAGAGATATTATCACTTATTGAACCCAAGTCAACATAGTCTAGATTCTCCTTGCAGCAGAACCTTAGACAAGGACTTGGTATCTTTTGTTATATATGGGTTTGAAATTTATTTGAAGATGTTATCTCAGAGGAGTAAGGGACAATGAGAGTTAAAAAGGGAGCAAGGAAAGCCAATACAGAAAGTATCACTGAGTTTTCCACACTAAGTATGAATGCTTATCCAGTAATATGGGACATCTAAGACGTTTCTCATATTCAGTGTCTCTCTGGGCCATCCCAGACTGAGCACGAGGGAAGCATTTATCTATCAGCTCCTATGCCCAGTAGTAATGCAACCATATACTTCATTATGTAAAACAGGGCAATTGTAACAATGAGAGGAGAAAGTGTTAATAACAATGTTGGCACAACTGGTATAACTCAAATCTATCTGGAGCCACTGAGGATATGTGATCACCCTACACATTTATCCAAGATGGTCCTAGGAGACATTAGCTCTTCTATATATCCATGGTACAAATACACACGTGCCAATCAGGTTTGCATATGCAGTCAACACCACGAAATCAGAAAAACTGCTGAATGGGAAACAAGAGTTGTGAGAGAGAAAAGTTTGTCAGGTAACATCTGTGTTAGACGAAAGCTGCCTTGAATATTTTGTCAGGCTGAGAAGATTTGGGAATTGTGCAGTAAAAGGCATCGAATTGAGTTCCCACATTACAGTACTCAGATCTATTCAAAACCTTCATTAAGTCCAATCAGTAACAGAATCAACTTCTGGATTGAGCCAGACAAATTCTCTGCAATGGCTTGAAAACAAGAGACTTGGAGAAAAATAGCTACAGCCTCACTGAAACTAGAATTGGGATGGTAATTGACACCTATCATCTCAAGTCTCTACTACTAAATCGAGGTGTTCCGTACCCTTAGCTAGCAGTCAGGCTGTCCTGGACTATCTGTTTAGGTGACTCAGACCTACTTCCCTCAGGAGACTGTATCTGTAGATCTCTTGCCCTAGTGAGACGACATTGCCATACTTTCCAACTATTATTTTAGAATAAAACTTGAGGTATTCCACTATATAGTCAGCATAACCAGAAACACTCCTCCAAAACCTCACTGTGCAGAGGAAAATGTTGCTCTTAGTAGTATTAAGGGTTAACTAGCCCCACTCCAGTGTTCTTGCCTGGAGAATCCCAGGGACGGAGGAGCCTGGTGGGCTGCCATCTCTGGGGCCACACAGAGTCAGACACGACTGAAGCGACTTAGCAGCAGCAGCAACAGCAGCCTCCGCAATATATTTACTTTCTTTTTCTATGAGTTACTGCTGCTGTTGCTACTGCTGCTAAGTCGCGCCAGTCATGTCCGACTCTGTATGACCCCACAGATCGCAGCCCACCAGGCTCCTCTGTCCCTGGGATTCTCCAGGCAAGAACACTGGAGTGGGTTGCCATTTCCTTCTCCAATGCATGAAAGTGAAAAGTGAAAGTGAAGTCGCTCAGTCGTGTCCGACTCTTAGCGACCCCATGGACCACAGCCTACCAGGCTCCTCCATCCATGGGATTCTCCAGGCAAGAGTACTGGAGGGGACTGCCATTACTAGAATAAGATAATTAAAGAGATCAGGTAGAATTCATAGAATATGGATTATCTCAAGTAGAGGTTTTCTTCCCTTAGGACTGAGGACCTCTAATATGAGGAATCTGAAACTGCAGGGATGGGAGCACAAATTCTGCAAATGGGTAATTGGGAATGATGGTAAGAAAGACTAAGTGTGCTGCTGCCCTTCATTTCATGGATCTACATATCCCTCTCACTGCGGACATCACATATCAGAGGCAGGTTTAGTGTATATATCACACTCCAGATGACTGGGCTGTAACACTTCAGGGTGTTTTCCTGGAGCTGTGAACTTAACAAAGTGTCGAACAGTTCATTCCATCATTATATTTGACTGGCTGTCTCTGAGTAAGAAGGGCACATAAGTACAGATGCTGAAAATCCCATTGTTGTTTACCCATTGTCACTCATACTTTGACGTAAAGTGGATCCCTTGAGCTTAGGCAATGATATATAGGATACTGTAATGACAGATTAGGCATTCTATAAGTTCTCAGGTGGTAGTGCTGGCAGAGGAATTGCAGACAGGGAAGGAAAATCTATATCCTGGGTAGCTTTCAATTCTGATAAGAATAAATCACTGTTTTCTTCAGGATTGATAACGTCCATTATAATCAACTTGCCATCAAGTGGGTGTCTGAGCTCCTGAGCAATGGTGCCATATTGAGGAGTCATGGCTGGGCTCTATTGTCAGCAGATTAGGCAAGAGGCAGTGGCAGGAGCTAGTCATCCATACACTGAAGAAGCACATGCTGTTGAAGTTATGTGTATTTGCATCCATGAAGCCATGGCCACTCAGTTCATGGGTTTATTGTACCAGAACTTGTGTGGCCAAGAGGAGAGAATGACTAACATTCAAAATTAAGTTAGTTTAATTCAGAGAAAGACTGGTTGACTGCCTCCTTGCAGTGTATGCCTTCTGGTGGACATGAATGTAAAACAGAAAGAAATGCACAAATCATGATTGCTACCATGAGTCTATCTCCAATGACTCTGTGAGTCTTGTTTCTGATTTTCCATTCTTGTTCTGTCTAGACTCTACTAATTAGGCAGACCACTCATTATTGCTCAGGAGCCCATGTATATTCATAGCTCAAGTCCCCTCTCCCATCCTACAAAGAGAACAATAAGTAGACTGTTCATAGCTCAGTCCTTTAGAAAGAGCTCCCTCCATTCATTGCTTTGTTTAGAGCCAACTTTGAAATGAAAGATAGTGAGATAGTAGTCCACTTGTGGCTCACATCACTATCTCACAACAATTAAACTGTTATATCAGTTCAGTTGCTCAGTCATGTCCAACTCTTTGCAACCCCATGAATTGCAGCACGCCAGGCGTCCCTGTTCATTACCATCTCCTGGAGTTCACTCAGACTCACGTCCATTGAGTCAGTGATGCCATCCAGCCATCTCATCTGTGGTCGTCCCCTTCTCCTCCTGCCCCCAATCCCTCCCAGCATCAGAGTCTTTTCCAATGAGTCAGCTCTTCGCATGAGGGGGCCAAAGTACTGGAGTTTCAGCTTTAGCATCATTCCTTCCAAAGAAAATCCCAGGGTTGATCTTCTTCAGAACGGACTGGTTGGATCTCCTTGCAGTCCAAGGGACTCTCAAGAGTCTTCTCCAACACCACAATTCAAAAGCATCAATTCTTCGGCGCTCAGCCTTCTTCACAGTCCAACTCTTACATCCATAATGACCACAGGAAAAACCATAGCCTTGACTAGACGGACCTTAGTCGGCAAAGTAATATCTCTGCTTTTGAATATACTATCTAGGTTGGTCATAACTTTTCTTCCAAGGAATAAGCATCTGTTAATTTCATGGCTGCAGTTACCATCTGCAGTGATTTTGGAGCCCCCCAAAATAAAGTCTAACACTGTTTCCCCATCTATTTCCTGTTGTATAGGCTTGATTTATGTTTCTCCACTTCTTTTAGTTGGTCATCATTTCCAGGTGCAAAATATGTTAGCTGGCAAACCCATAAGCCCCCCACCAAGTGATATGCCTCTTTATTAATGATAGGGGTTATATGGTGAAACAAATTATCCTATCTTAGAAGGGATGCCTTAGGATGCCACTGAAGCAGAAGCCTCTGAGGCTTTGTGAGTTTATCTCCCATCATATGGGATTTCCCAGGCAAGAATACTGGAGTGGGTTGCCATTTCCTTCTCCACTGTGGGAGTTTAGCAATCGTTATATGGTGTGTCTGGGCTTCCCAGGTGGTGTTAGTGGTAAAGAACTTGACTGTCAGAGCAGGATACATGAGAGATGTGGCTTCAGTCCCTGGGTTAGGTCAGGAAGATCCCCTGAAGGAGCATGGCAACCCACTCCTGTATTCTTGCCTGTAGAATTTCATGGACAGAGGAGCCTGGCAGGCTAGGTCCAATAGGGTCACAAAGAATCAGACACAACTGAAGTGACTTAGCATGCATCCATGCACATGTAAGTCTAGTGTGAGTCTGCGTGAACTCCGGGAGTTGGTGATGGACAGGGAGGCCTGGCGTGCTGCGATTCATGGGGTCGCAGAGTCGGACATGACTGAGCAACTGAACTGAACTGAACTGAGGCTGTTCTCCACAAACAAAGGAGGGAGCTTGTTACCACTAGACTTACATTTGCTTTTATTTCTTGGAAGAGAAAAAAAATATTCTTTTTTGCAAGTATCAATTGGCATATGACTATTATTTTATAGGTTCTTATTAATGTCCCCCATTTTTTTGGAAGACATTCAACTTACATCTCACAATTTCCTTCACTGAGTTAGATCCTTTCTGGCCATCAGCTTGCAGCTAATTTTATAGCACTTTAAAGTTATTTTTATTTTTTCTTATAGTCCAAATCTTTCTCTCTCGGTTTTCCTTTTTCTAGCACATACCCATATGTATCCTGTGAGTCTTTTTCTTGGAGAAATACTTGGGCACTGGTTGTTTGGTATAGGGTTTATAGTCAAAATAGTTTTCCCACAAACTTTGAAAGTATTATCTACTAAAAACTGGTTTTACAATGCCAGTCAGTTTCTGATTCTTAATATATCATAGATTATTTTTTATTTTCTGGAAATTTTATACTTTGTTTTGTTTCTATGAGATCTTATGAAAGCAGGTTAAGATATATCATTAATGAATTGAGGGAGAAGAAGAAATAGGGTAGTAGACCATGGAAGTAAAGCAACATTTGGAGTTGGTGGAAAATGAGAAAGGAGACTGGAGGGGAGATACTAGCCAGTGATATGATGGGACGTTGGGACATGATGTGGGGTAAATGGCTAGAAGAATATCCACCCTGGTAGCATGGCCGGAGGACTTGTAAGACCAAGGGTATCTCATGTTGATTGTGTTAAGTTTTTCAATGGGATCTACATTCTTCCTCTTAAAAGGCAAAGAAATATATCTGATTTTACAAACATATATTCTGAGTGCTTTTCCTTTTCCATTCTTTCCTTCTTTTAAGAACTAGAGGAGGAGCTAAATTTAACATCTAAGTTTATTTCATAAGAAACAAAAATGGCAACCTCAGACAGTAAAACTATCCATAGGCTTAGTGAATTTATTCAGATTGTGTGCCTCGATCCCACTCTGTTGGGATTTACATAATCTAACATAAATTTTGGACTTCCGAGGATGAAGAGAGGTGTAGACCAGTCAAGATGGACCCTGGGGTTGAGGAGTCCCAAGCTACAGTTAAGTGATGCTCCTTTCCAAAGAATTCTCTTGTTTCTAGACCTGTCTCTTATACACATCTAGATGTGTATAGGAGACAGGGTTAAGATATATCATTAAGATTTTCCCTCGTTTGTCAGTTTTAATTATTTTAATCATAAAATGTATGTCTCATGTGCTAGGGAATTCAGTTTTATTATTTCTTGATAATTCTTTTCCTTTTCTTTATTCTTCTCTTTATTTCTAAAAATTCAAAATAAGTTGTTGTTGCATTTATTTGATCTTATATTTATCATCTCTTTTCCATTCTAGTATAGATCTTCTTGATTCTTTTAACTTAATTATATTTTTAATTTCCAAATTTTTATACTCAATATTCTTGTGTTTGTATATATATTTGTGTGTTATGTTAATCGCTCAGTCATGTCCAACTTTTTGTGACCCCCATGGACTAGACTGCCAGCCTTTTTTGTCCATGGGATTCTCTAGGCAAGAATACTAGAATGGGTAGATATTCACTTCAGGGGATCCTCCTGACCCAGGGATGGAATCCAGGTCTCCCTCATTGTAGGCAGATTCTTTACCCTCTTAGCCCCCAGCAAAGCTCATGTATATTTGATTGTATGTTTAATATTCTGAATTTTAATAACTTTTATTTCATAATTTGAATTAGTTAAGAAACCCTACCTACTCTCTGAAAGCCTTATTCCCTTTCTTCACCTTTCTATATATAATATTTAATACCTAACCCTGGAAAAATAAACTATGTAATAAATTGTTCCCCCTTGCCCTGAAAATGTATATGCTGAACCCTCTTGAGAATTCCTTGGACTGCAAGGAGAACCAACCAGTCCATCCTAAAGGAGATTAGTCCTGGGTGTTCATTGGAAGGATTGGTGCTAAAGCTGAAACTCCAATACTTTGGCCACCTCATGCGAAGAGTTGACTCATTGGAAAAGACTCTGATACTGGGAGGGATTGAGGGCAAGAGGAGAAGGGGACAACAGAGGATGAGATGGCTGGATGGCATCACTGACTCAATGGACATGAGTTTGAGTGAACTCCGGGAGTTGGTGATGCATAGGGAGGCCTGGTGTGCTGCAATTCATGGGATCTCAAAGAGTCAGACACGACTGAGTGGCTGAACTGAACTGAACCCCAAATGTAAAAGTTACTGTATCTTTGGAGATAAGGTCCAGAGGAGGTAATTAAGCTTAAATGAGGTCAATGTGTGGGTCCTAATCTAATAAGAATAGGAAGACCTCTGTCTCTGAATCTTTCTCTTTCTGCCTTGTGTAGACAAAGAATAAAGCAGCTGTCTGCAAGCCGGGAAGAGAGTCTTCCCCAGAATCCAGCCTTGTTGGATCTTGGCCTTTCAGCCTCCAGAATTGTGAGAAAATATGAATCTGTTGTTTATGTTCCTTAGTCAATGGGTTTTTGTTTGTGGCATCCTGAGCCATGTAGCACAAATACTTATCTTTTTTGAAGAAGTTATGATAATCTCATATGCCAGTTGTTTATTGAGTTAGAAAGCTATGCTTCTCCTGCTCTAGAGAAAGGGTGTTATTTCTGTCTATGTTTCCAACATGCAGTATACTACTTAGTACTCATTAAATAGAATTTTGTTGGATTGATTTTAGTACTTAAAGAGCATGTGTGATACTTTGTTTAGATGAATTGCAAGCCATGTTATAGTCAAGTGAGGCAAGTCTATTCTATGGTAATAAATAAATCCAAAATTTCCCTGGCATAACATAGTCTAAGCCCAGTGTAAGTTACATGGATTTTGACTGTCTTCCAAGGGGTAATTCAGAAGCTAGGCTTCTTCTATCTCTTAACTTTGTCACCTCATAGTCCTTTATTTATACTTCTGCTGAGGAGAGAAAAAACTTGGGGAAAATATACCCACATGTGTATGTAAAGACCAGAGGCACACACCGGCTTTGCTCACTTTCCATTGGAGGAAAGAATCACTTGATTTCATGTAGACTCATGAGGCACAGGAATGGATATTAGATAATAATTGTTTATTCTAGATGCCTTCTATAATATATTGAGAGTTGAGTCTAATCGTCTGAAAGCATCTGGCCTTTTTCTGAATAACCTGCCAGCAAATCTCCAGCAGAAGAGCTCATGACTGTATTTCCTTTTAAGTCCGTTCTTACATGAGCTGTAGTATTTTTATATGTGTCCTATAAAATAATTTTTTCAATCAGTATCACAGTTATCAAAGTCTA
>SJYC01099713.1:0-19715 GCA_006408675.1 Madoqua kirkii
AAAGAAAGAAGGAAAGAAAGCAGTTATTTTGGGATCTCTACAGCTATAAACCTGTACATAGATTTTTACAGTGCTGAGTAAGCTTGTATAAAATTAAAGCATTATTATTCATTTGAGAATTTTTATTTCCATTAGCTACCTTATGATAAACATTCTTTTCCTTTTGCTTGATGTGGGCCAAATTAATGAAACTAATATAATAAAGAGAGAGAAATCATCTGTCAGAGATACTTATAAGACATTTTGCATAGAAATGCCCCTGTGTTTTGACATTCTGATTTCTTGTTTTCAGACAGTGCTATAATTTGCTTTAAGAATTGTTTTAATCAGTTGCCAAACATTTCTTATGCTGCACTGGATAGAAATAATTGAATTTTGTACAGATAGAATGGAGTAGAGGGATATGATTAAGCTTTTTTTCTTTTTCAGTGACTATTCTTGATTTGAAACCCAAAGTCTATTAAAGACAATGCTTATTAAAAAGGATTATTAGTAAAGGTAGTTTTAATATAGCTTTACAGGTTACTTTTGATAATACTATCATTTTCTTTAAACTAGAGAATTAATGTCATCGCTGCAATGACCAAAGTCGGTAATTAAATGTCTGTCAGCTAGCCCACGTTAAACCTGCAGTTACTGAGAGCTTATAAATCCATGAAAATAAATCTCTTTGGGGCCATCTCAACTCAAGAAGCGTATTTTTTAAATGAGCTGTAGAATTGAACCTTGCTCTTTCCGTAAAGGGTGTAACAGATTTGCAGAATGCTTACTTATAGAACTACTGTAAATACAGCCATGGTCTCTTTTGAAAAAAACACATTTTCACTAAATTTTCTTTTTTCGTTTCACTTTGGGATGAAAGTTGTCTTCCTTTACTTTTAAGATTCTATTCACACAAGGCAGGGTTGTATATTAAAGAAAGTACAGCAAAAAATGTGAAACACCATATCATGATCTTATATTTACTTCTACAATTTTTACAATTCATAAAAAAGTCTTAGATATCACCTAAGGTATAAGAGGTGCTTTGTAGACAAACATGTTCTTTTGCCTGTCCAGGATCCATTACCTTTTTTGTTAATTATTCAATTCTCCTTTGCAAACTTGCTCTTCCCCTAATGCCCACGACACTGTCCATTTTCTCCTAGCTCCAGCTACCAGGCTTTCTGGAATTCACTGGTCTCTGTTTTTTCTGAAACCTGGATCTCCAGTTTTCCCTTCAAATCTGTTAGCTACCCTGGGTCCTTCTAACTAAGAGCTCCAGTAGTTTTTGTTGCTTGCTTTCAAAGAATCATTGCTGACTTAAGCTCGTTAAAGAAAAGCACAGTTAAGTCAAGAACTGTGTCCATCATTGCTTCATGCTTCAGTATCTGAACGGAGAAGGCAATGGCACCCCACTCCAGTACTCTTGCCTGGAAAATCCCATGGATGGAGGAGCCTGGAAGGCTGCAGTCCATGGGGTCACTGAGGGTTGGACATGACTGAGCGACTTCACTTTCGCTTTTCACTTTCATGCATTGGAGAAGGAAATGGTAACCCACTCCAGTGTTCTTGCCTGGAGAATCCCAGGGACAGAGGAGCCTGATGGGCTGCCGTCTATGAGGTTGCACAGAGTTGGACACGACTGAAGTTTCTTAGCAGTCAGTGTCTGAAACACAGTAAAGGTTCAAGGAACATTTATAGAATTAACGAATAAGGAGGAATGGAATGACATGTCAGTTCTCACAGCCATATTATGCCAGAGCCTGAGGGAGACATTAAGTTCTCCTTAACTTTTTCTTCCATTATTTCTTCCCAGTACACAGCCTTCTCTTAAACTATGCATGCCCTCCTCCAGGATTTCAGAAGGCAGAGCTTCTTACATTCCTTGTTCTTTACATGTATCCTATTTCTTTAATACAGACAATTTATACTATTCTGCTACTTCCAGTATGTTATCTTTTATTGCTAGAATAAAAGTATTCCAGGAATGTCAACAGATGATAAATTCATTAAAGTCATAATTTTTCAAGTCTTAAGGTGATAAATCTAAAAGTATGACATAAAAGTGATACAGAATATGACCAATTATTTTCTCATTCACGTAAAACACAGTGAACAGTAAAATGTTTGGAAAGAAAAAAAAAGTTCATGCAGTTCTGGTAAGAACACAGAACATAAATAACTCCTTGGCTTCAACGTGGTTTTTTTTTTGTTTGTTTGTTTTAACAAAGAGTAAAATCAAACTCTTGAATGTAATCAAAAAAGCTGTCTGCTATTTGGGATCAGGTTTTAATTTTCACCTCAACTCCTACCTGCTCTGAACAACCAGAGCCTTCTAACTCCACTCATATTTTATCTTATTCCCCCATATGCACTGGAGTCTCAGAGAAATGTCTTAGACCCTTGTTTACACACTTAAACACGTACTGCTTGTTCCACCTTTAATGCAATTCCCTGGGCTTTTTATTATCCTTCTTTGAGATCCAACAAAAAAGAAAAATTTTTTCATTATTTCTCTTTCAGTTGCCTAAGACTCCCTCTCTCATCTCTTACAGCACATTCTATAAATGTCTATTCTGTAGGACTCTGTGTGACCCTATAGAATGTAGACCACCATTCTCCCCTGTCCATGGGATTCTCCAGGCAAGAATACCAGACTGGGTTGCCATACCCTTCTCCAGGGGATCTTCCTGACCCAGGGATTAAACTTGTGTCTCTCATGTCTCTTGCATTGGCAGGCAGGTTCTTTACCACTAGCTCCTCCTAGGAAGCCATTAAATGCATTAAACAATAATTATTTTTACATGCTTCTCTCTTCCAATATTTTACACTCTTCAATAGTAAGAAATGAATCTTGTAAACTTAGTTATTTCCCCCACTTTTCTCCAAATGAACAGAAACAGGATAAAAAGCAAGAATTCTTAATTGCCAGACTAAAATACTTTCCATTGTATCAAACCAAGATTACCCCTACCCCAGCTGTCCCCGACTCTTTGGAACCTCATGGACTGTAGCCTATCAGGCTCCTCCATCCATGAGATTTTTCCAGGCAAGAGTGCTGGAGTGGATTGCCATTAACTTCTCCAGGGGATCTTCCCAACACAGGGATCTAACCCAGGTCTCGCGCATTGCAGGCAGATGCTTTACCATCTGAGCCATCTAACTATAAATCTTCTACTGGTCATGTATGGATGTGAGAGTTGGACTATAAAGAAAGTTGAGCACAGAAGAATTGATGCTTTTGAACTGTGGTATTGGAGAAGACTCTTGAGAGTCCCTTGGACTGCAAGGAGATCCAACCAGTCCACCCTAAAGGAAATTAGTTCTGAATATTCATTAGAAGGAGTGATGCTGAAGCTGAAACTCCTATACTTGATGCAAAGAACTGACTCATTTGAAAAGACCCTGATGCTGGGAAAGATTGAAGGCAGGAGGAGAAGGGGATGACAGAGGATGAGATGGTTGGATGGCCTCACCAATTCAATGAACATGAATTTGAGTGAGCTCTGGGAGTTGGTGATGGTCAGGGAAGCCTGGCATGCTGCAGTCTTTGGGGTCTCAAAGAGTTGGACACAACTGAGTGAATGAACTAAACTGGCTGAACTATAAATCTGAATGATTTTCTTTAACTTCAGCTATATTTAAGAGTACACTGTGTAAACTGAGATGGGGAATATAGACAATTAATCTGATGGTTTAGGCTACACATTTTCAATTCAAATGTCCTTGGGTTTCAGAATGTATTATTTTTTTTAGAAACACCAATTACTGAACTTCTTCACTTAACTTTGTAAAAAGTATTTAATGACCCTTAAGGTCATCTAAATGTTGTGGTTAGTATTCACTCAATACCAATGATAAATGTGATTCAAACAAAATAAATAAACAACCACATCACAAACATCTAGACTGGCTCTCATTGAGTAGTCAGACATAAGTGCAGTTTGTGATCCTGGTTGACTGGGTAGTTGGTATTGTGTAGACTTGGTCTGTGTTTGCTTCATAGAGTATCTTCAGTCTCAAGCCTTGGTTTCTATTAGAGTTAATCATGCTCCCCTGCTATTTTAAATCGAGGGTGTCCTCAAAATGAGGATTGCGTCTATTAAACTTAATTACTTCCCTCTATGGATCAAGTGCCTAAAATGGCACTACTAAGAGGAGGCTGTTATTAAGAGTTCCTGCTCCTAGGCTGGAACATTCATTTATAAAACAACTCCCAATTTCTTAGCATCATGGTTCCAACCAGCTGTGTGCAGATCTTGCATGAGCTCATTTTTTTTTTCAGTCAGTACGCCTATGGAGTAAATATCCCAAATGAATAGGCAGACATCTTCTTCCTCCACATTCCCCCTTCACCTACTCTATCTCAGTGTGTCTTCTGAACATTGATTACTTAGTTCTATGTGACTGGTATTTCAACAGCCAAGCATCATATCTCTTCTAGCATATTGTGGCTAATGGCTACCAGGACACTGACCTTGAGGCTATATAAGCTTTTGCAATTATTAATTTATTAGTAACTTCCTAAGAATGCTGTAATAGAAACTGAAAGATGATGGAAAGAGGAAAAACACACAGAGAAATTCACCAGCTGTATAACAAGATCTATTATTACAAACACTTTTAGCTCAGATAATTGAGCTCTAGGGGATAACATTCCTTGAATGTTTATTTTAGAATTGCCCCAACATAATTCCATTGATCTTCAGATGCATTTATGATCAACCTCAATACTAATGCTTTGTCTAAAGAATCTCAAAAAACGTTATACACCTAGAAGGAACACATTACACTATTTTCTATTAATGAGAACACTTAGAGTTATATTATTTGTTTGTGTCTAACATCTGCTAGCTGGGTAACTTTGAGCAAATTCTTTTGGCAAAATGAAGGTGATAATTATAATTTCTGCCTTACCTATCTTTCAAGGTTATAAGGATAATGAAATATAAATTTCCAAGTTAAATTTATATGTTTAATTAAAATTAATATGTTACCATTCATAAAAGTATACTAGTTCAAGACAGAAAATAAGAAAACAACAGAGAGGAAACCAACCTGTTTGGGACAGTGAAAAATGCCTATCCCACAGACAAATTTTGTCTACATGATTCTGACCTAGTTTAACTGTACTTTTACCCAACTGATAGGATGTTTTGGCATCCTGTAGACATTGTTTAAAAGTAGCAAATTTGGGAGAATGGCATTGAAACATGTATACTATCATGTAAGAAACAAACTGCCTATCTTGGTTCAATACAGGATACAGGATGCTTGGGGTTGGTGCACTGGGATGACCCAGAGAGTTAGTTTGGGGAGAGAGGTGGAAGGGGGGTTCAGGATTGGGAACTCATGTACACCCATGGCGGATTCATGTCAATGTATGGCAAAACCAATACAGTATTGTAAAGTAAAATTTTAAAAATAAATAGATAATTAAAAATTTTAATAAATAAAAGTACAAATTATTTTCCAATCTTTCATTACCTTCTTTTGGACAGGAGCATATCCTCGGAAACAAATGATACAAAGTAAGTTTTCATCGGGCAAAAATAGTGACCAAATTACTTGGGTCAGTTTCCTAAATAAGTAGTTTTATGTAATCTAGGTATTTAAGAGACCTGTCCATGCTCAATTACCTGCTCCTTACAATCCCACAATCCATGTTCTCCAGGTGCATTCACCTTTACTTTTTAAAGTATTTTATGTTGTGGTACCTCTGGATTATAAATTATTCAGAACAGAGTTAAACTGACAGCAGTTAATTTCTGACCTTGGACAACTGAAAAGGAAAGATAACTTTGTACTCTGTGTCAAGGTCTTTAAGAACCTGTTTATTAGGCTGACCAGAAAGTTCATTTGGGCTTTGTATGAGAGCTTACAGAAAAACTTTAATGAGCTTTCTGGGCAACCCAATAATAAAGAATAAAGAGTTGTGGTAAAGGAGGAAGACTGGGAGACAAAAATAAATAAATAAAATCTGGATCTGTCCCATAAAAGAGAGATTCTTTAAAGGCTCAAGAGGAAAGGGCCATATGTATACTTACAGCTGATTCATGTTGTATAGCAGAAACGAACACAACATTGCTAAGCAATTATCTTTCAAAAAATTCTTAATAACTCTTAAGAGTAGGACTAACATCAGAGTTGGAATTTTTTTTAATGAAAACCATATTAATAATTATAGCAATGACTAATATTTATTCAGTGCTTGTATGTACTAGGTGCTTTGCCAAATACTTTATAGGAATTTTCTAATTAAATCCTTTGAACAAACTTAGCACGTAGTACAATAATTATCCTGACCTTACAAAAGAGGAAACTGAACCATAAAGAGATTGAGAAATTGCTCAGGATCATAAACCAGGATTCAAATTCAGGGCTATTTGATATCAGAGTCCACTCCTAATCTCTATACTACCCATAGGAGAGACAAAATTCACCTCAATGTAGCTTTGAGCTCTCCAACAATAAAATATGCTTGTCAGTAGCAGCTATTTTTATTCACGTGAAGCTACCCTATGGATATTGAAAATAAAGTCCAGGAGATGCAAAGTGACTTTTTCAACATCACAAAACTGTTTAGAAGGAGAGATGGATCTGAGTCTCTTATTTGCAGAACTAGAGATCTCTTCATTATACCCAGTGTTTTTCCAATTTGATCCTGGAGAAACAACTATAATGATGCTGTATAAGTGTTTCAGCAAGGAATAGTGTCTTGAACTATGTTAATCTTTATGTTTGTCCAGCTAGCTTTTCTATCTTTACTCCTTAACTGCGACTAGTCTGCTAACTATAGGAATCAGCAATAGAACTTGGCAACTTATATCCCAAACTATAGTGATTGGCCCATACAAGGGACAAATCAATGTTCTTCCTTTGTATTAATCCAGATATTTACAGACACCATGTGCTTTTGCATTGGAGTTGCTAACATGTGGCTATTGTTAACTGGTGTTTGGGAGAAGAAATTGGACCAGCACACAAAAATAAATAGAAATGAGAAAAGGTCAAAGAGAATCCCTTGTTGTTACTGTTCAGTTGCTCAGTCATGTCTCTTTGTGACTCCATGGATTATAGCATGCCAGGCTTCCTTGTTCTTCACCATTTCCCAGAACTTGCTCAAACTCATGTTGATTGAGTCGGTGATGCCATCCAACCATCTCACCCTCTGTCGACCGCTTCTCTTCCTGCCTTCAGTCTTTCTCAGCATCAGGGGCTTTTCTAATGAGTCGGCTCTTTATATCAGGTGGTCAAATTATTGGAGCTTCAGCTTCATGTTCAGTCCTCCCACTGTATATTCAGGACTGATTTCCTTTAGGATTGACTTGTTTGATCTTGCAGTCCAAGGGACTCTCAAGAGTCTTCTCCAACACCATTTAAAAGCATCAATTCCTTGGCATTCAGCCTTCTTTATGGTCCAACTCTCACATCCATACATGACTACTGGAAAAACCTTCACTTTGACTATACAGACCTTTGTCAGCAAAGTAACATCTCTGCTTTTTAATATATTGTCTAGGTTGGTCATAGCTTTTCTTTCAAGGGGCAAGTATCTTTTAGTTTTATGGCTGCAGTCACCATTTGCAGTGATTTTGTAGCCCAAGAAAATAAAGTCTGTTACTCTTTGTTTCCCAGTCTATTTGGCATGAAGTGATGGGACTGGATGCCATGATCTTTGTTTTTTGAATGTTGAATTTTAAGTCAGCTTTTTCACTCTCCTCTTTCACCTTCTTCATCAAGAGGGTCTTCAGTTCCTCTTCACTTTCTACCATAAAGGTGGTGTCATCTGCATATATGAGGTTATTGATATTTCTCCTGGCCATCCTGATTCCAGCTTGACTAGAGATCTCTTCCAGAAAATTAAAAGGATCCCTAGAGCCATTAAATCCAGAGTTCTAAGTTTTTAATCCATCAGTTTTTGGTTCTTTGTGTGACTCTGTGACCTATGCCCCTATCCCTCCTTGGCTATATGAATCAATTGATTTCTCTTTAAGGTAGAGTTCGGTTACATTTCTTGCAACTAAAAGATAGAGGCCTAGCGACTCAAGACGGACAAGGGGAAGCCTGTTTCCCTTAAAGTATCTTTCTTAATCAAAGTCACTATGAGTCACTAATACTTATGTTTACTGTGTTTGGTCATTAGACACCATTGCCTTTTCACCTCTAATTCAGAAAAGCATCCAGGAAACCAAGCTGAGCCACTTATAGCGAAGTTAAGTAAAAGCCTCTGGAACACTAACCTTGTATCCAAATGGTAGATTGAGAGAGATGGTCTAAAAATGAGTTCCACTCTTTATTAAAACGTTCAGCTTTCTTCAGTGGAATTAAAAATACTGTAACTCTAAACTTTTCTTCAACAACACTAAAAACAGGCATTGGAATGAAGCATTTTAGTTAAAAAATATTGTTTTCTTGAAGACAAACTCCCCTGTGATCTTATGCACTAGGTTATTTACTCTCAAGCACTTGTTTGTAATTGTGTAGAGACTTCCCTTGTTGCTCAGCAGTAAAGAATCTGCCTGCAATGCAGAAGACTTGGGTTCGATCCCTGGGTCAGGAAGATCACCTGGAGAAGGGAATGGCAACCCACTTCAGTATTCTTGCTAGGAGAATCCCATGGACAGAGGAGCAGAGGGCTACAGTCTATGGGGTTGCAAACAGTCAGACGTGGCTTAGTGACTAAAGACAGGAACAATTACTATGTAGACATAGGAGCTGGCTTGTCTACTTGTTGTACCTGAATTGTAGTTGTAATTCTCATGCTGCCTCTCAGGAACAAATTTTTGAAATTTAGGTCAATGGTAACACACTCAAAAGAGAAACAAACAAACAAACTTTGCTGATCACCTGAAGCTGTCACAATTTTGTTAATTGGCTATAGTGAATGTGAAAGTCACTCAGTTGTGCCTTACTCTTTGGGACCCCATGGGCTATAGTCCATGGAATTTTCCATGCAAGATTACTGGAAAAGGTAGCCTTTCCCTTCTCCAGGGGATCTTCCCAACCCAGGAATCAAACCCAGGTCTCCCGTATTGCAGGCAGATTCTTTACCAGCTGGCTATATTTCAATATAAAATAAAAAGTATAAAAAAATAAAATAAAACATATTCTAAATTAATTTTAAAACATTGATTAACATAGAGCTAAAATTTTGTCTTTCAAAAGCTGGAATGATTTTGTAACATTAAAAAGTACTAATAAAAGTTATCTTTTACTGAGAATAAAAAGAAACAAGCTTTTCGAGATCATTGCAAAATCTCTTGCTCAGGACACTTAAGTCCTTTGGAAAATAACTTACGAATATGTTTATGACCAACAACATATAAAAATAACAAACAACAATAAGTAAAGGAAAATATTTACCTAGAAATATCTTTGTATATTCTTATTAGGCATAAAATTATTAAACTTTTAATGTTGCCCATAAATTTAAAAGCTCTAAATATATGTTGCTAGTTCATGTGGAGTTGACACAAAAGGTGTTATGGTATGAAAGCTGTCATTAGGGGCAATAAAGCCAGCTAAACTATTAGATTCATAACAGATAATATGTTATTAGTCTTTACACTGAATTGAATCACATTGTCACTCACACATTTAAAGTGAGTTCCAAGTCTCTCTCTCTAATCATCTCAGGAATGAGAGAAAGGATATTGCAGGAGCTGTCAGATGTTCAAGAAGTGACCCTCTTTAACCACTGACACAGTTGGTGATTTGGAAAATTTTCAAGGTCAAGTTATTGAAAAAGTGCTTAAATGGATACCTCTACTACATGCAGTGGGCTTTATCTGGTTGTCTGTAGCTTTGAATCACTGACTTCGTATCAAGTCTTACTAACAATGGTATGACCTTATGCGGGTCAAGAAATAGAGGAAATTATTGAATAGGTTGATTATGCTTCAGGCTTAGTGTGAGATTATGTCTAATTTTCTTAAGTGCTTAAAGTGGCCTGGAAAAAGCTCACAACAAGCTAAATATCTTGTATGTCTTTAATCAGCCTTCAAGATATAGACAGCCATTTCAAAAAAAATATTTTATTTCAAAACATGACTAGGGGATAAATTCTATTTTCAGGTGGTTTACTATACCAGTGTGACTTTCTCCTCTGTAAAGGACTAAAATTTAATTTAAAAATAATCATTAAACTGGAAAGAAATTTAAAAATCTCTGACACCTCTCTTGGTAGTTAGAAATTAAAAACCAAGACTCAGCACCAAAATGTCAACTGGACTTTTCCTTTGAGTTCACTGCCTTAGAACAGCGGTGTCTCTTCAAGAAAACATTGAAAGTTTGAAATTGAAGTCACTCAGTCGTGTCCAACTCCTTGCGAACCCGTGAACTATAGCCTACCAGGCTCCTCTGTCCTTGGGATTCTCCAGGCAAGAATACTGGAGTGGGTTGCCATTTCCTTCTCCAGGGGAACTTCCCGATCCAGGGTTCAAATCCAGGTCTCCTGCATTGCAGGCAGATGCTTTAACCTCTGAGCCACCACGGAAGCCCAAGAAAACATTCAAAATGATAAGGACAGAATATCATTAGGCAAAGAACCAATAATGTTCAACCTTTCCCTACCTTCTCTAATGTTTTGTGGAATATATAGTAGTAACAGTTAGTTTATCTGTCTCAATCTGAGCCACTCTTGACCTAGCAATTTACCCTTTGGGGACATCTTTCTTTCTCCCTCCTACACATCTTTCTACAGTTTACATGGATTGAGTCTTCTTTGACTTTGAATAGAAATTCATACTTTAAAAAATAGAACAGTGTAGGGGGAAAAGAAAAATATGTTTCTTGCATAAGAACAGAATCCAACAACAACAACAACAACAAAAAGAGATGAAATTAAGAAAAAATGATGAAAATTTACATACTTAAATAACTTCAATTTCAATTACAAGGATGATCCAAGTGTTTTTGTCCTTATAAGACTGGTTGCCTAGTTAGCATTCATTCTGATGTCAGCACACACAATATTATAAATTACACGTTTATGAAAAAAAAACTACTTTTAAAGAAGGTTGTTATATAGGTTGGGAATTTTGTTTATTTTTCAGGAGACCTGAGGAATAGTGAATATTTACTGTTAAATGATACTTGATAAGTAGACTTGTTTTAAGCAAGCCGTTAGCTCATGTAAGCTCTCACCTCATATAAAAGTATTTTCAAGAATTCCCTGAAGGAAATAGGATTTGTATCCAGTTTTCTCATTGTGGGGGGAAGGTTTTTCAGAAAACACAGTAAGACATCTTAACTAAGGTGGTCTAAATCCATTTATTTCCTGAACACAAAGCTAAATAAAGGTGATTCAGGTAGCCTCAGTTATACTTATCTTTAAATTAGTGTCCTGTCTGATCAGATGGCCTTATCCAAAACTCTAACAAATACATTCTGATAGTTTGTTAACTATTCTGGTGCTCTTTTGGTTGAAGAATAGAGAGGGAGAAGGAGCATCAACAAAATGGCAGCTCCAAGCCTCTCTCCTCCAAATGAAACATTAAAATCCAAGAAAAAACATGAGTTCCAACTTTCTCAGAACCATGGAAAAAAGTCAAAGATACACAACAACCAAGCAAATACTGAACCAAGAAAGAAAATGTCAAAATGGTAAGAAAGTTTTATGACATTTTTACTCATACTAGTTCATTTCCCTCTATGGCATGGCACTGCTACTGAGGAGGGAAGTCTGTGTTCCCAGGTAGAACTCTGATCATTTTGGCAGGAATAGAGAAGCCTTCATCACAAATCATTATGTATATCTGCTCTAACACATATACGGTTGATCTGCACGCTTGATACAAGGCACCCATCTTTCTTTCACCTAGCTCAAAATTCAGACTGGAAAAATGGTGAGCATTGCTCAAAAATGTGGCAAGGTGAACTAACAAATCACAGATATCTGGGGCAAAACAACAACAACAACAACAACAACAAAACATTCAATAGGATGCTTCAGGTCCAGAAGAAAACATTGGAGAGAACTTCTCTGGGAGATTAGGATGCTCAAAAGGACTTTATTGCATGGCGTATTTAAAAAGTCAATTTTGAAATCTTGCCCAAAGCAAGATGCATGCTCAGAAAATATTGGAGAAGACCTTAAGTTTTTACCTTAGGCTGAACCCTAGGCTGAGTGCAAGACAGGCTAAATGGTAAGAAAATGCTCTGGCACTGAAACAAATGCAAAGATGGAGACAGTTTTTGTTGTTGTTTTTTTAATTTTGCTTACTAGTTTGTTTTTGTTTTTTTAATCTCCTCACACTTGAGAAAATTCCTGTCAAAACAGTACCTGAACACAGCAAAGAAACAGGGATAATGATCATATATAATAAGGAATACAGTTTTTCAAAATAATTTGGAAAATCAGTAAACAAATGGCCTACAATAGCCATCACCAATTTATAAAAAGCAAAATAAAACATCAAATTGGGGAATGAAGAGAATTTATACCTAGGGCTATCATATTATAGCATTTAAATGTTCAGTTTTCATAAATCTTAACCAAAGATATCAGTTGTTCTTAACCAATGATAATCAAGATCATTCAATGTAGTAATGATCTTTTCTAGAAATTGTGTTGTAACAATTGGACATTTTCTTGAAAGAGTGGAGTTGAACCTAACACCATATACAAAAATGAACACAAACTGGACCTAAATGTAGGGACTGTAAAACTCTTAGAATAAACATAGGGCTGAATTTTCATCTGTATTCGGTAAAGAATTCTTAGATATGACACCTAAAATATGAGCACTCAGTAAGAAATTTAAATTAATAAGACTTCATAAATTTTTTCAAATTATGGTTAAATGACACTATAGAGAAAGTGAACATAGAACCCTGGAAGGGAGAAAGTATTTGCATATCATATCACTGATAAGTGTTTAGTTATAGAATGTACAGAGAAAACTTACTACTCAACAATAAAAAAAGACATTCTAATAAAAATGTGGACAAATAATTTATAGATATTTCACCAAAGAACATATACAAATGGCCCATAAATATGTAAAAAGATGTTCAACATTATTAGGGAAACACAAATCAAAACCACAATGTTATACAATTTCATATTCACTAGATAAAAATTAAAAAAAAATAAATGAATATTGACAAGGATATGAATACAGTCATACATTACCAGTGGGAATATGTAATGATGCAGCCACCAGGGAAAATATCTTGGCAGTTCCTCAAAAAGTTAAGTAGAGCTACCATATGAAAAAAATTTTTCAATTCTAGGTAGATACCTAAGGGGATTAAAAACTCATACTCATACATAAACTTTTACACTAATGCTCACAGCAGCATTATTCATAATAGCCAAGACACGGAAACAAAACAAATGTTCACCAGTAGATGAATGGCTAAACATTCATTTGTTGAAAGTATTCAGTGATGCTACTGGTGGTCATCCTCTTCCTAATACAATCTTAAAAAATAATGAAGTATTAATAACTAACCTTGAATACATTATGCTAAGTATGAGAAGCCAAAAACTAAAGACCCTATATCGAGTGATTCCCACAATAGACAAATACAAAATACCAAGAATAAGCAAATCCATAGAGACATAACGTGAACTAATTTTTAACAGTGGACAGCATTGGAAAGACTGAAATTGAAAACTAATGCCTATGGGAGTTTCTTTGTAGGGTTCATGAAAATGTTCTGGAGTTAAATTGTTGTACAACCTTGTGAATATACTAAAAATCTTTAAACTTTAAAATAGTGAATGGACATGGGCTACAGTCCACAGGGTCACAAAGGGTTGGACACAACTGAGTGACTAACACACAACGCACATACATTTCTATTAACTCCTTCTTCTTGATTCTGCTAGTTATGCCTCAGAGTCAATTGCACTTTCACTGTGATTTTCATGTGAAAGTTCATGTTTAGTGTTTTTTCTTTTTTTTTTCTTATTATAGAAGACCCAGTGCACGGACAACCGTTTAGTATTGGCATAAGACATTTGTTGTGGCGTCTTGAGATTTTTGTTCCTTTTTTCCTTCCTTCCCTCCTTCCTATTCCTTCTTAGACAGACAATGCTTCTACTTAAGTTTCAGTTACTAATGAGGGTGGAAGAGTATCACTCCACATCAGCTCAGCTGTCATGTTACAAACAGTTATTTCTATTGATATAATATAATGGGGTTTGTATTCATATTAAGGAATAAATATATATTTTAGCTGAGGCAACTTTTTTAAAATCTTTTTATTTATTTTTTATTTTTTAAATTTATTTATTTTTTAATACTTTATTCTATTTTACAATACTGTATTGGTTTTGCCATACATTGACATGAATCAGCCACAGGTGTACACGATCTCCCAAAATCTGATATATCTGTTAATGTTAGACAATGTTAAAATAAGTAGAGAAAGCTATTTTTCATTGCATTCTACCTTTAGTTACTTATACTTGAGCATATATTTTTTATTTAAATTCAAATGTTTCAAAATTCTAAATATTGTTAAGAAAATTCACAGTCTCATCTAAGGGTCCATAATTCTTTGCATTTAGTTATGTAATGTGTTTTCTTGACAAATGTGATTTACTATGTAATTGAATAGGTTTCATTCCAACATGAAGCACTTTCTGAACATGACTGACATGAGGAAATGGAAATAGTTCCCCTTAAGCTTTGAAAACAATTATGTTAAAGTACCAATTTTGACTGACTTTAAGAAGGTCAATAGTTCAGTAAATAAAATAGGTCAAGTGTTAGTCATATTTTTATGCTGTAGCAAATGTGTGTGGCACATGGACACAATGTATTACCGAGTTCAATGTCGTTAATCATAATCATTACCTTTGTTTCTAATTAATAAATATTTGACCTTCCAAACTTAAACATTTACTCCTTACATAAAAACTTCTTTGCCCACCTAAATTGCATTAAAACATATGCTTATTTAATACCTGATCAATACATGTGTCACAGTTTATCAGAGTTTTATGTTTAATATCTTTTTCTTATCACCCTATAAACTCTCTGAGAGAAGTAACTGTAATCTGGTTTCCCTTTATGTCTCCAGTCCTTACAAACTTTGAGAATGGGAGATACTGAAAAAATAGGTGTTGAATGCAGAAAGGAAAAAATAAACAAATATGTGTTCCAAACTGTTCCTAAACATCATTTCAAAACACATCAAGTTAAAAGGTTTAAAAAAAGAAAAAAACAGTGTGATATGATGACATCAGAATAACCGCTACTTTCAGGTGTTGGTCAAACATGTTCTCTGTAACCATGAACTTGACTCTTTAGTAAAGACCGTAACTATTCTTGGATGCCCCTTCTGATCTAGTTTTTATTATTCATCAGATTGAAAATTAGAGGTCTTCACGAAGCCAGATTCATTAGATCATCTTTTCTACTATTTCTAATGCTTGGGTCTCAATTTCCTTTTATATCAAATGAGGACTATGTACTAGAATGACCTCTATAGAAAAGTTTTCAATTAATGTACTAATCCAGACTTTTCATATTTGATTTTTACATGTCCTACACTGTATCTTGTGATTTTCTTTCTGTTATTCCAGGGGGAACTTAAAACTTCATTTGGAATTCCTGCATTCCAAATAAATACTTAAAAACAAAATAGTTATTGATTTTATTTCTTTTTTCCTTTTTTTGGCATTTTTATTCCAGGAAAATCATTTGATTAGCCCAGGAATTTCATGTATCTTGACCATTCAGCATAGCTGAGTAATTCTAAAGTAGCTGCTTACTTAATCAACAGTAAGTGAAGTGCAGGGAAAGTCGCTCAGTCGTGTCCAACCCTTTGCAACTTCATGGACTTTAAAGCTCATGGAATTCTCCAGGCCAGAATACTAGAGGGGTAGCCGTTCTCATCTCTAGGGAATCTTCCCAACCCAGGGATCAAACCCTGCATTGCAGGTGGATTCTTTACCAGCTGAGCCACCAGGAAAGCCCAATCAACAAGAAAGGAGACCTGAAAACAAGTTAACTGAATGCTTCCATAATCATACTTACTTTAAAAGCTAGACACCCAGATTTAAATTTTGCTAACAAATATCACTACTGTCTAGGATTTTTCAGAAAGATATTAAGTTCATTTTGTAGACTTTAATTGTGCCCCCTCCTCCAGCTTGAAACATTTAGATGGTCCCTGACTTGTTTTTCATTTTTTGCATTGTTGCAAGTTTTCATTAGACAGCTTTCTAGTCTACTTATTTAAAGGCCACTTTTGACTACAGCTAAAATAAATATAATGTAGTAACCAATAAATTAGAATTTAGATAGAAAATATAGCACTTTCCAGGCAGAATTTTACTGGTATATTAATTCCTGTTGTAGCCTCAGATAATTGGGTTATAAATACGGAAATGTCGTAAACAAGTCAACTCTTCCAAAGTTTAGTCATACTTTAAAGAGCTTTTTCAAAGGCTGGTTCATTCATTTGAGTAAGTAAATCTGTAAGGTACAGTTGCAAACTACCAATGAATCTGTTATACCAAATTATAAGAGAAAGAGCTGAAACATTTCTTCTTATGCACTTGTGGGAACCAATGAGTTACTTGTGTAATATTCTTTGCTGCTAAAATGAATACCTGGATGCTTAAGAGTTATTTATGCTACATAAATCAGAATTTGAATCTTATTAGCAATCCCCCTCCTCCTCTTTTTTTCTTTAATTAAAGTTGTTTCAGACTGGCACAAAATATTTCAAGTTTAATTTGAATATTAAAGAGTTTTATTGCAGTATTTTAGCTGCTTCTATAGGGTGTTCCATTTGGAATTGCAGTCTGAAGTTTCATAGGGCTTTTTAAGGAAGCGATTAATTATTTTACTGTGGTAGTTTATAAAGTGTGACTCTGATTACTTCAGTGTTACATGGGAGGTAGTGTTGAATTATTTCCTTTGTATTTAGTTTGAAGGATTTCCCTGCTATACTGTTTGTTAAACCTAAAACAAAAACAGTGAAACAGTCAGCCCTTGGCATCTTATGTGAAATTTGAGACCGCATATAAATCCAGAACTGGAAGTGAAAATTTGTAACTCTATAGTCTACAGAAGTAACCCAGAAGTTTAAAGAATGTTCACATTTTAAAGTTCAAAGAGACTTTTAAAATCCCCTTTTTAATCACAGTATAATTTCATATGGATTCCTTTTCATATGGATTGCTTTGACATATCCTTTCTACCATGTAAGCTATAATTTATGAATGATTTATGAACATATTTTCTATATATTTTCAACAAAGCAATGTGTACCTAACATTCAGAAATTCTGATGAGTATAAAATAATTATTGGAGCATCAAATAAATAACTTCAATGTGCAAAAACTACCCTTTCGGTAAATTTTGTACTTCATTGTAAACAGTATTTAAAAAAATAATAATAATAAGATAATCTCACACTCATCCCATTTCCAACTGTCAAGAATTTCATTTTGTGGAAACAGTGGGCCGTAGTAAACAATCTGTATTACCATGGGTTGGTCATCACATACAGTCTTAGAATACTGAGTTCAGGAGTCTGCACAAAACAATAAATGTTCTATTCAGAGCCTGGGGAATTACTGTTTTTAAGTTTCTTAATACTGTGGACTGTTGTTTTATCCCCAGAATTCTGCGGTGTGCCAGTCATATAATAGATGTGCCATGTAAAGTCCTTAGATAATTGAACTAAACAAACAAAATAAAACCCTGAGTAACTTTATTCTGAGTAGAAACTTGAGATATCTGTTTTCCTACATTGAGGGTGGATAAGGATGATCGTAGAAACCTAGATGAAAGGGAATTTTAAAATCACTTAGTTTAATTCCTCCTTTTCCAGTCCAAAGTATGACATGGAATGAAGATCATACAGCTGAGTAACCAAGAGCACAGTCAGGTCCTGAACTTAAGGCTTGTAGGTGTGATGAAAATGATCTTACTTACTTTATTATTGATGCACAGCCAAGTAGCGCTGCTCTATTTATACAACAAGATGGTGAGAAAAAGACCCCTATTTTATGCATTCTGCTTCTGTTGACTTTGATTTGACTACAATGAAGGTTGTTAGCAATCCTGATAAAAGAGATTGCTGTTGAATTTCTTGATTATGGTTCTTAAAATGCTTCAAGCAATGTCATTCAGTAAGCAGCTGAGTTGGCACTGATTTTACTAAAAGGAAAAATGTATTCATATAGCATTCCTGAATCAGTGCTGGCAGACTGACATTTAGTTACATTCTCTATGCATTAGATTTAATTCTGGTCCAGTGGCAATGTAGGTGCAGCAGTTGGAACCTACCTATAAGGGAATGATGTGTGATAGTTTTTAATGTAACAGAACTCCTCTAGTTTGAGCCACAAAATTGAAAACTGGACATCTCTACACCATACATAGTCTTCTGGTCATGAGGTGATATCTTTAGTGGGAATTTGAAACCATAACATGAAATGGCAGATTGTTCTACCAACTGCTACAGAGAACCACTTGTGAGTTGTAGCCATAAGACTATTTAGATGTTTTAAAAGTAGGACCTGGGAAGGTCCTACTCAATCAGATGGGATCAGCCAGAAGTGGAAACCTTTCTGTGCCTCATATCTGCATGAAATATTGTCCCATGTGCCTGGAAATACCTTTTACATCACAAGTTTACTATAAGAAATGTTCTTCTATGACTATAATATTTTCCCCCAGTATCCTTGGTAAGAAAGAATAGTGAAACCCTCTTTTAGTCTTGATAATTCCACAAGTGTAATTCTGGGTAAGTCATGTGTTGCCTCATTTGTAGTATTGAAAAGTTTTGAAATATATGATGATAGTCACCATAATATTAACACCTAAATGTCAGATTCCATAAAAAGTCTTTTATATATATGACTTCACTTAATTGTTATAAATCTTAAATATAGTCTTCTTCATTTTATTCCTGTGGAAATTGAAGCTCAGATAGAATTTGTTGCTTATCTAAATTATAACAGTGCTAAATTTCCCCAGTGACTCAGTGGTAAAGAACCTGCCTGCCAATGTAAGAGATGCAGGTTTGACCCCTGGGTCAAAAGGATGCCCTGGAGAAGGAAATGGCAACTAACTCCAGTATTTTGCCCAGGCAATCCCATTGATAGGGAAGACTGGTGAGTCCATGGGATCACAAAGAGCTGGACATGACTTAGTAACCTAGCAGCAGCAGCAGCAACTCTGAATGCTGTTGGTTGTAGTTTCAAAGACCATATTATTTTTACTATATTATACTAACATCTTGCTCAGTATGGATATTTGTCTTTTATTAAGTTTCTGAATATAGACTGTAGAGTGATGTTCTTGGATATCCACAGCAAAGTAAGTTAATGGACTCAGTGATTCTGTCTGATTTACAAAGAGAAATGGAATTTGAATGTTTACAACATTTGTAAAGTCTGGCAGAAAATGATGTCTATGCATGCTGTGTAAACTTACAGTTCTTTCTGAATTGACTATGAGTGTATGTGTGTGCTTGGGGCGGTGGGGGTGGGAGGGTCTTCCCAGGTGGTGCTGGTGGTAAACAATCTGCCTGCCAATGCAGTAAATATTTGAGATGTGGGGTCAAATATTTGAGATCCTTGGGTCAGTAAGATCCCCTGGAAGAGGGTATGGCAACCCACTCCAGTTCTTGCCTGAAGAATTCCATGGGCAGAGGAGCCCTTGGCTACAGTCCATGGGGTAGCAAAAAGTCCAGTGCAACCTAGCACACCGCATGCATGCACGTGTGTGTGTGTGTGTGTGTGTGTGTGTGT